>CANYBF011501608.1:0-34489 GCA_948192965.1 Dalechampia spathulata | reverse complement strand
ATAATAAAAATGATAACATTTATTAAGATAATTAAACATAAACTTACTTGATTAAAATAATTAAAATAATTAAAAGACTATAATCATTGATATCGTTATTGCATTATTTAGAATAAGTACATAAGTCGATAATCAACTTCTCGTAATTTAATGAATAATTTAATTGAGTAATACCAACAAAAAAAATCAAACAATACTTCACTAATTAAGTAATTGCGCAGATTAGCCTACCAAATAAATACTACTTCTAAAACCAAATAATAACTCTACCCTCCAAATACCTAAACATAAATTCACATATCGATTACTAATAAAATAAAATAATTTAAAAGACTTGTCTAACCAATCAATTCACCCACAACCCAGATTTACCTTAATGTCAAATATCATACTATCACTAATTAATATAATTCATACTAGCACTTCATCCAAAATCCATAGATTATGTAATGCAAATTGTAAAACGTCCAAGCCATGTGTGTGCAGGCGTGACATGCCATATTATGAGTATATTACAATTTCCTAGTTTTATGTAGTTTGTTTTGTTTTGTCTTTGCTTGGGGACAAGCAAAGGTTTAAGTGTGGGGATATTAATGTATGGAAATTTGAATGTGATTGTTAGTTGTTTTCAGTTAGTAATTAATGTTTATTATGTTATATTTTGCTTTAATTTATTGGAATTTGATGTGTTTGTTGAGTGCGTAGAGATAAGGGAGCAACCAATGAAAAAATGAAGAATTTTGGGGCATGACAAGTCAAGTCACAATCGTGATAAAAGCTAGAAGTGAGGAGAGATACTTTCAAGCAAGTCACGATCGTGATATTCAAAGTCACAATCATGACAAAAGCTATGCCAAGAAAAGGAGGAGCCAAAGTGTCTATCATGATCCTAACATCCAAAGTCACGATTGTGATAGAAGCATATCAAGCCCAAGAAAGCAACTTCAACAAGTCATGATCATGACTTGCAAAGTCACGATCATGACTTCTCAATTATTGACCATTTAAAGCATGATTTCTGTAGAAGATTGAGTAGAAGGAATGGGTTCCATGGGGGGAGCAAAAATAAAAAGCTTTAAAGGAGATTTAATGGGCAATGAAATCCACAACATGGGCAAAGATATGAATAAATTGAAGATAAGGCAAGGTGTGAGCCCCACTCAAGAGATAAAAGGAGATAGTAAGATGCTGGCTAGGTATACAATTTTGAGAGACTACTCCTATCTGGGATTTTACACTTCAGTTGGCAATTTTGTGTTCTGTAGAGTGTTCTTCTTTGATTTCTTCATCTTTTTATGTGTTTCTCTTAAGCCATGAGTGGTTGAGTACTCTGTTCTAGGAATTTATTTATGAAATCCTTTACTGGAATAACTGATTGTGCTTGTTTAATGTTACTATGAATGTTTAATTCTAAAGATTGGCATTAGAAATGATATATATGCTTTATGACTGCAACGAGAGTTAGATATAAAATGCTTGAACATTGAGAGATGTTTAATTCTAAAGATTAGCTTTCTAACCGATTTCTTATGCTTTGTAATTGCAATGAGAGTTGAATTATAAAATGCTTACTCATTCAAGTTAGGTAGATGTGTATGAGAGATCTACATGTTCGTAGCTCCTGTATGATTGCTTAATGGTTTCTCCAGTTGAGGGTGATAGCTTGAGAAAGTGATTCCGAGATTAGTAAGAAATCTAGTTGGTTTTGCCTCGAGAGAAGGGGATTGATGCTTTTGGATATCTTGGGTAGTAATAAGCACATGACTATTGCCTCAGCTTGGTGATTAAGATTTCAATTCCTATGCTTCTTAATATTGTTTTCATCCTCTTGCCATTGATTCCATTTTACTTCCCAACATACTTAATTTTATCATTGATCACTTCCATATACCAAACCATTTTAATTGTTTAAATAAGTTGGAAATCGAAGAGTGGTGAATAGACCATAAATCCTCATAGGATCGATATCTTACTATAATTATCTATATGCTTGCAGTAAAGTAGTGATTAAAACTACTATCGTTTCATATTACTCCAAAGGAGGATCATGTATGAGATGGAGGGAGTTGAGTACATGAATGGGTGGATTAGTTATGGTGACTTGGACTGTAGGTACCAAGTTACCTGTTAGAAGATCCTAATCAAGTTTATGATATTTCTATACAAGATAAATATGTTAAGTAGAAAATGTATAGTTAATTATTAATATACATATACTTACATGCCATATAAGGAATTAGTAATTTCCATGGACCAAAATGATGATGTAATGACATATAATTGCTTATAATTTGTATAAAATCAATGAACTGCTAACTTATGAGAAATTATGCATTAATGATATGTAAAAAGGGTGTCAAATAGCTATACTTACAAGGTAAATGGTTGGATCATGTAGGTAGTTGTAAACCTTGTAAATTATTGTTTAAAGTTTGACAATAAGTAGTTGATAAAGCTTGCATTAATGAGATAAAAAGAATCAGCAAAATATACTAAATCATTTGACTTACAACACAATATTAAGTTAAACTATTGGATCGAACAAACTTCATTATTGGTAGCATAATGATCCCTCTTTTCTTGATAAGAATTTTGAGAGAGTGGTATGGTCGACTAACCACATTCTTTTATACATGAGAGATCCTAAGATGCAATGGTTGCGAGACCTATATTTGAAGCAGATGTGTAAACTATAAGATTCTTGCACAACTAAAATAACATAGTATTCAGAGTTATGTATCTAAGATAGTTTAATAATAGATTGAGAAGAGAAGTAAAGTGCAAAATCCTCGAGGAAAAGGAGGCTTCCAGGTTATACCTAAAATGAAACAACAGTTTTAAGGTTAGTTTCAAATCAATGTAGGAATTCTAAAGAAATAAGAAATGTGCTTCTAAAGGAATAAGAAACCAACATATAGAATTGAGTTTGTTCCATTAAGTTTAGGATTTTGTATCATAAAGGAAATAAAGGTCAGTTAAGGAATCTTGTTCTTTTACTTTCTTAGTTATTTTTATGACATGATCATTTGAGATTAATAAATGAATTTTGATTAAAGAACTAATGTTTGTGAGGTATCTTGATTATTAGATTGGTGTCTGAAGGAAGGTGCAAGGTATAATTAGTTTCTTAAGAGGTATTGGTAAAAGAAAGAAAATTGAAGGAAAATTGAAGGTTTTTGGAGTTTCTTAGTTACATTGGGTTCTAGAATAACTTTTGTAAAGGATTATAAAGAGATACAGGTTGTATCTCTAAGAAGTTAAGGCAAGTGTTAGATTTTGAATGTTAAATTGTAGTTAACAGGGAAAAAAATGATGCTAAGAGGATAAATTAATGATTTTTTTTCATCTTTCATTTGATTTTCTAATTTGATTTAAATATATGAATCAATTAAGTTAAAGGTGATGGTAAGTTTTGACTTCTACCAAATTTGATTTTCAAATGTAGATTAAATAAAGGTAGTTTGTAGCTACTAAAGATCTTGTTTGTTGATGAGATAAAGGTCATCGGGATTCTTATAAATTTAGGTTTCTAGGATTTCGATCCTTTATTTTAATTCCATTTTATCTCTTATATTTTTAACTTTTGTTATGGTCATTTCTTAATTTTGCATTCATTTATGTTATTTTTAAGTTTTGAGTATTTTATGTTTGACTTGTTCGTTGCCTAATATAATTTTTGATTTCTTATAAATAAGTCATATGTTATACGTTTGATTGTATTTTAAACATTGGTACTTAAAATGTTCAAATTATTCAAATACATTACGTTAGTATTAGTATGTGAATGTCTCACATTTTAAAGGTTTAGGAATGTTCGTTAATAAGTAGTTTACCTTCGCATCTTAACATTGTTCTTTAAACTTTTTTATAAATCACATTTTATCTTGTAAAAAGTCCTGTCAAGTTCACAAGTGTCTTATAATATATAAATAATATTTTTTCTGTATTATCAAAAAAGATTCATTGATTTTAATTATTTTAAATTATAATTTATTTTTTTAGTAAAATAGTTAATATGATAAATATTTATTACATCATTTTTAAATTATTATAAAAATTAAAAATATAATTAATAATAAAATAATTTTATTCTCTTTCATAATTAAAATAAATATATAATAAAAATAACATTTAAATTTATTTTTTAAAATAAAATAATTAACATTTTTTAAATCTTAATTAAACTAAAAATGAGCCTATTAGAGGGAGAGAGCATAATAATATATTAAACTAATTATTTTCATATAGAGCCCATAAGGAGGGAAACAGTAGAGTTGATGCTGGTTTGGCTTATGCTTCTTCTAATAGCATTTTTGCAAGACTTGCAGCGTGCAGAGAGGTTTGTCACCGACGTGAGTAGTGAAAGGCCTAAAGAAATCGAGCGGTCAATGGAGTTGGTGAAGTGAGATAAGACGATTATATTGTCTCTTTCCGGCGATCGTTCGGCAAATATGCAGTAGGCAGAGGACGTTGAAATTGGCGAGCGAGGTTGGTCGTGGTGGAGAGGCGATGCCGGAGGTGCCAAGTTGACAAGAGTGAACGACTGACTTGGTGTATTCGGTGGCTCAACAATGGATGTTTGTTCAACATTTTTTGATGTTAGGTTCTTGAAGGTTTTTGACGATTTAGCCATATAGTTATTTGTGAGGAATCTGAATGTTTTGGACCCTAAAATTGAAGGAAAATTAGAATTAACATGAGAAGGGTTGTTTTCTTATTTAAAAAATTAAAAATTATTAATAAAAATATTATATTTTATATTAATAATTTAATTAAAAAATATTTTTATGCATTTTATAAATTTATAAATTATATATCTAGAATTAAATTTTTATATATAAATTAATTTATCTAAAGTTAAATATTAAATATTATCTAGTTTAAATTTGATTTATTTATTGAATAAGTTTTATTAAATAAAATTTTATCAAAATAAATTTTAAGTAGTTCATTTAACTTGTTTGCACCCTTAGGAAGAGACTATAAAACGGCTAGAACCAACAACCAAAACCAAATTTAGAAAAACTCAAAACATAATTATGTAAATTTCATTTTTTGTCTGTCAATTTTATTGATTTATACAATTTCTGTCAAAACATATTTTCATCATTTATAATCAGTATCAAATATTTAATTTTATTAAATCCAAAAAAATCATAGCAAATACATTTTTAAAAAAAAAACTTAAAATCCCATAAAATGTACAAGCTAAATTTTCTAGACTTATTTCCCACAATCTAATCTCTTACGAAGAAGATGGATTTGTTTCACACACAAAAAGTCTAATACAAAATCATAATTAAGCAATCAAGCTTGTTGACATTGCATCTTAAAAGTTCTTTGAAGGATTTTTTGTAATAATGATATTAAAATGGAAATTTTATGCAAATATCATGTCACCAACTTCTTTTCCAATTGTGCCACTTTTGGTTTTTTTATAAAAATACCAAAAAACTAAAATTAAATCATTAAAAAATCATATCAAAAAAAAGTAAAACTTATATGAATTCAACCTCAACAATCAAACGACCAATAGTTTTCTCTCACTTTTCTGAGGGTTGAAATTCTAGTCCGGTATTGTCCATCTTTTGATGTGTTGCTGAGTCTGATTGGCTAATTTCCATTACTTAGTTTTGCGAGTGCTTTCATTCTCACTACATTTATGGTGAGGGATATTTCCCAAAAAATTTAAAGCACTGGTATTGGAAGAAGTTAACGTATAGGAGAGAGAGATTAAGAGATGGGTCTTGTTAGGGAAAATTCTGGGAGATAAGAACTTCACTGCGAATTTCCTGCATCCTAACTTAGCATCAATATGGTCTCTTGTTGGAAATTGGGAAGTAAGGCATACTCATCAAGCTAATACATTTGTGTTTGAGTTTGAGGAGAAGAATGATGTTCAGCAAGTCTTACGAGGAAAACCATGGCGCATTCAACGAAATTTGCTGATACTTAAGGACTAGTCATAGAATATAACTATGACTGAGGTAACATTTGAGACTAAGCAATTTTGGATTCATGGTCAAGGTCTGGCACCAAGCCAAATGACACTAAAGAACGCAGAGCTCTTGGTAAATAACTGTTTTGGAGGGCTTATGGAAGCTTATATGGGTTTGGACCAAACTAGGGTGTGGAACTCTAGCTTGCGAATTCGTGTTGAAGTCCAATTAGAGAATCCATTACCATTAAGGTGTTACGTAGAGAAGGATAGTGGGAGGAAATGGGTGTATTTCCAATATGAAAGGCTACCCATATTCTATCATTAAGTGTGGGCAGTTAGGGCACCTAACCACTAAATGTTCTTTAATACCAGAGATGCTGAATTTGGAAAAGGGCAAGGAGAGGGAGCAAGGTTATGGACCATGAATACGGGTTGATATTTGGGGATGGAGTAATTGAATTAATCCGGATGAGCTACCTATAAGTAGTTATGCCATAACTCCTGCGGAAGTTGAGAGACCAACGGTGAAACAATGCATGATCGGGGAGGTTACTGTTACTGTCGAAACAAGTAACTCATTGAGTAAACCGAGTTGAAGCACAATGATAAGATAGGAGTCAGGTGTAAGGGTACTGCAGCGGCTATGGAGGAACCTTTACAAGCATGTACCAAGGTGTTACGGCAGATAAAGGAGATATGTCTCATCAGGAAAGACAATATGGAGCAGTAAAAAGGGAAAGTTATGTCATCTCTCGATATGAGAAAAAGCATAGAGAAGCAATGTTAGAAAAGGAGTTTTGAAGTCTATGATTGATGAAGAACTGGTTTTGGCATGTACTAAGATGCAGATAAAAAGAAAGGAGAGAGACATGGACCTGGTGATAGCTGGGAGCAACGACTACTTGAAAGAGGGTATAGATTATTTAGCTGAGCCAAAATATAAAGCCCATAAGTCATGTAAGCTTGGTGAAGAGATTGATCGTGTTTTCACTATAGCCAAATAAAATGTTCTGAGACCAGTCAGGGTGCAAGATGCAAGCCCGGGAAGTTTCATATAAAGAAGTTAGCTAGGAATAGTTGGCATGATCATATCTCTTTAAGTAAGGAACCCCTAAAATCAGAGGAAAAGCAGAGCAGTCGTATTAACAAAGCAGCTGGGAAGAGTGAACAGTCTATTACAAAGAATGGTCCGGATGGCAAGGGTGAAAATGTGCTTTCTGTTAAAGCCGTGGTGGTTGACAATATGCCACCAACATCACCATGAGTATGAACTATAGGGGACTCAACCAACCCCTAACAGTTCGAGTCCTCAGAGGACTCATTATGAAGCATAGGTCATTCTTGGTGGTGTTAGTGGAAACCAAGAATAAAAGAGGAGTGGTAAAATGTATTAAGCATCGGTGTAGTTTCCGGTGTGGTCAGAATGTTGATTCGTATGGGATAGTAGGAGGCATTACAGCTTGGTGGAATGAGGAATGCAATTTGTAGGTGATTGAAACTAATGAGAATTTCATTGATGTTGAAATACTTGGGAGATGGGCAATGCATTTTATTAGCGTATGTGGTCCCCCACGGGTTCAAGAGAGGGGGGATTTTCTCCGTCGATTATTGCATCTTGATCGAGATAAGAATAAACCATGGCTGCTGCTGGAGGATTTCAATATCTTCTTAAATCCTAGTGATAAATTGGGTGGAGCTGGCTTTAATTGGGAGCAGAGTCAAAGGCTTCATGATTTTTTGTTGAAGGGTAATTTATTTGACTTGGGATATAAAGATCAATAGTTTACCTAGACTAACAAAAGGGTGGGATTGAATTCTATTTGGGCATGACATGATAGAGGGATTGCTAACCTAGAATAGCGGTTTCGGTATCCAAATGCAATGGTAACCAATGGTGAGCTGGTGGGATCAGACCATCGCCCCTTAATTTTGAAGTTGGAACAACATAATACAATGAGAAGGGCAGATTTCAAAATAGATGATTGGACAAGGAGGATTGTCGTACCCTCATCTAAAAGGTTTGGACAACATTAAATGGAGCACCTATATATACCAAAATTAATTTATGCAGGAGAGCTTTAAGTAGTTGAAGTGGGGAAAACTACGGTAATACGAAGGTTCATATAAGAATAGTGAAAGAACAATTGAAAGACCTTCACACTGGAAGGTGGACAAATGAGTCTAGAAGTACTGAATGCCAATTGCTAGAGCAACTAAATTCTTTATATGCTGCTGAGGAGAATTATTGGTACCAGAAATCAAAAGTTAACTAGCTTAAGTACAGAGACCAAAATTCAAAGTTTTTTCATTTGTCCTGTATCTAACTTAACGGTAGGAACAAAATTGGCTCATTATAGGTGGAGGATGGCCAATGGGTTTCAGGTGATAAAAAGGATTAGAGTAGAAGCAGTAAAGTTTTTCTATAAGTTGTACTCTAAACAGAGTTGTGGGTGGACTAATGCGCTTACTGTGAGTATTCCTTGTTTAATTTCTGAGGGAGTCAATGTTAATGAGATCATGGTTGATGAGTTGAAAGCAACTGTATTCCAGCTAGGGAAAGATAAAGCACCAGGAATTGATGGGTTTCATAGGAGAGTTTACCAGGCAAATTGGCATGTGGTGGGTCCAAATCTAGTGTCTCTAGTGTGATCTTTCATGGACTTAGGAGAAATGGTAACTCGTCTAAATGATACTGTTATCATTTTGGTACCGAAGGTTCCCAATCCTGAAACCTTTGAGATTGATTACGGGAGACTCTGAGATTGATTATCTCTAAAGAGCAGGCTGCTTTTGTTGGGGAGCGATGTATACTTATTGCAAGATAATAAGTATGGGTTACATACTTATTGTGCAAGATAATATACTTATTGCACATGAGGTTTTTCATGGGTTACATACTAATAACTCAGGTAAGATGGGAGTGTTTGCATTGAAGACTGATATGCTGAAGGCGTATGTCAGGTTGAAATAGTGTTTTATTGAAGAAGTTTTTTCTAGATTCAGTTTCTCAGGGATTTGGGTTAACAGAATGATGAAATACCTTACTTCAATATCGTATTCGGTAAAGGTGAATGGAGTTAGATCTAAAACATTTTTTCCATCAAGAGATATTACTCAGGGAGATCCTCTTTCACCTTACGTGTTTATCATTGCTTTTGAGGTGCTATCTAGATTGATACAACATATGTTTAGTAAAGGGAGCCTTAAAGGATACAAAATTAAGCCTCATTGGCCCTTGTTAATATATACACTCTTTGTTTGCAGATGACACACTGCTGTTTGGGTCAGCTGTCGAGAGGGAGGTGTTAACTCTTAAAGGAATTTTGATCTCATACGAAAAGGCATCAGGGCAAAAGATTAATGATGTAAATCTGAAATTATATTTAGCCAGAATACCCCTAAACAGGTACGAAATAAGTTAAGCAGCATGCTGGGAGTTAAGGTGTCTGATGGTTTAACTGAATATTTAGGAGCACCTTTATATTCTGGATGTTCGAAGGTTTCGGTTATGAACCATTTAGTGAAACGTATATAAAGGCAAGTAAGTACAATCTTGGAAAGGGAAGTATTTATCTGCTGCTGGGAGAGAAGTTTTACTGAATGCCGTTGTTCAAGCTATGCCAACATATCTAATGATGGTGTTCAAACTCCTAAAATGTGTTTTGCATCGAGTTAGTAGATTGATGGCGAATTTCCGGTGGAACCATGATAAAGAAGGGAGAGGTATTCAATGGGTAAGCTAGAAGCAACTCACGCAATCGAAGCAGAATGGAGGCCTGGGGTTTCGTAAATTATAATGGTTTAATGAAGTACTTCTTGCAAAGACTGGTTGGAGATTGATAGAATCTCCAAACTCTTTGTGTGCCCATGTGTTAAAAGGGATATATTTTCCCCATGGAACTTTTTTTACGGGCTAAAAAAGGAAATTATCCATCTTGGGCATGGGCGAGCATCTTAGAAGGGAGGAAGTTACTGGAAAATGGTTGCCTATGGAATATTGGGGATGACAATTCTGTGTCCATTTGGGAGGATAGATAGGTTTCGGAGTTATCTGATTTTAAGGTCAGTACACAAAAACTGTCGAATGCAAAGTACTTTTTGGTTAAAGATCTAATTTCAAGAAGAACACATGCATGGGGTTACTGAACTCTTTGTTCTCAATGGAGGAAATCAATGCTATTAGTTGTATACAAGTTGGAAGGCAAGGTTGTGTGGATGAGCTGATTTAGAATTACCATCTCTCGGGGCGGTATATGGTTAAGACAGGTTATCAATTGAGACTCCGCATGGATAATCAAGAACAACTCAATCATGACAGGAGAATGGATAGCTTGTGGCAGGAAATATGGAAGATTAATTTTCTTCCCAAAATAAAGTTTTTTCTTTGGAAATGTATATCTAATGCTTTAGCTGTCCAAGCTAACTTAGCAAGGAGAATGCAACATTGCTCAGATATTTGCCCAATATGCCAAAGAGAGGAGGAATCAACATTACATATGTTGTTTTATTTTGATTGGGCTCGAGCGGCATAGTTTGGTAGTAATATGGGATTTCGTATTCCTGTTAATCATGATAAATCTTTTGCAGAATGGTGGCGAGGTATTGTTGCATGGGCAAAACAAAATGGAGATCAAAGTTTGACTAGGAAGGCAGCTTTGTTTTGTTGGCATATTTGGAAGGCTCGTAATGCTTTTGTGTTTGAGTCTACTACGTTGGATCCTGGGGAGGTTGTCAGGAAAATGAATTCCATGTTGGAGGAGCTGCAGACCAGTACGACTAGGGAGAGTTTTCTGGTGTCGAATGCTGATAGACTTGAATTGGGAATGAAACATTGGTCTCCCCTGAATATAGGCCAAGTCAAGATTAATATGGATGAAACATTTAAAACAGGTACTCGGTTCAGCAATGATGCATTGGTGGTAAGAGATGCATCGAGTATGGTTATTCACATGTCAACATCAAGGTTTTATTGCTCTTCTGCTCTTGTAGCAGAAGCGATTGCTTTAAGGAACGCAACCAGTTTTACAAACTAGTTCGGGTTTTTGAGTCTGACTCCTTGTGGTTATTTTCTCTTGTAAATACCATAACAAGGATGTTCCTCAGGTCATTCGTAACTTGGTGGAAGAGATCTTGTTCTTAACTAGTGCGCTGGATCAATGCTTGTTTAATTTTATGTATAGGGATGCAAATAGAGTGGCGCATTGGGTTTGTAAGAACCGTAGTGTTTCACTGGCTTCAAGGCGGATAATTCTCTACTCCCCTACTGTCTATAAACTGTTTGCCGATGATTTATCTCTTCAATAATTTAATGATATTTTCCTTGATAAAAAAAAGTAAATTTTATATATTCATGAAAAAAACTAAGATTTTTATGAAAAATCTTTCTATATATTTACATTTTTTTTGTCAAACATTCTAAATCATATTATTTTACTTTTTATTTTTATATATTAACTAAAAGATTTTTATAATAATGATATTAAGATGGGAATTTTATGCAAATACCATGTCATCAACTTCTTTTTTTTCAAGTGCGCCACTTTCAATTTTTTTTATAAAAAATACCATAAATGCAAAATTAAATTATTAAAAAATCATACATGAGATTTTTAAAAATCTCATTAAAAAATATATTACAAAAAAATTATATATTTATGAAAAAATATTAAGATTTTTATGAAAAATTTATTTTAATAATAAACTTTTCTAGGTTTATCAATTTCATTTTTTTATAAAAATATTGAAAAAGTTTAAAATTCATATTATAATATTAAAATTATAAAACAGAAAATGATTTTTCTTAAAGTATTGATTTTCATAAAAATTGAAAAATAAAATGATTATCATCCAGAACGTGACCAGTAAGTTTCCCAAATCCTGAGCTGGCATGTGACGCCTTCAGAGTTTAATGAAAATATAATGGTTCACTGCTCGGTATTCAACAATATGCAACAGAAATACACACTTCTTACAGATAAATTTCCTCAAAATGAGAATAATACCAATCGGAAAAGAAAAAAAGATGCATCCTCCCGTAATTATGGATTACTAATCATACCTCCGGCCATGAAAATACTACATATGCAGACGTAATCCTAAATAGCTATTACAGGAATAACGTTGTCACTGTCCTCGTATTTGTACTATAAAGTTGAATTCGGATTTACACCCTTCAGTTCTTCCCTTTTGGCTTTGTTTAATTCCAGGTACATGTAAATCTCTAATCTGTTGCATCCCAAAACGTTCTAGACCGAACGGTGATCGTTAATACGAGTATTGACCCTAATTTACAAAATTGTATTTACAATACTCTCCTTGAAGAATCTCATTATCATGCAGCACTGAACAAGCCCCATCATTATTTACAAGGAACTATAATTCTAGCAAACTCGCTATGAAGCACGTCCTTCCCCTCGTGGCATTTTCTTTGACCCCGCTGTCACACACAAAATCAAATGCAGATTAAAAATTGGTATGTATTCAAATTTGTTTGACATGAGAACCTAAAATAGCACACCGCATGCAGCGTAACAACAAGCATCAAGAGACCGACTGTGATACGGTAAATTGTACATTTCTGATTACTAGAACAGAAACAGTAAAGTATGTCAACGGGACGTTCACTTTTTAGAGAAAAAAAAATCCACTTAAAGATTCTCAAAGACCTCATTTAAGATTTTTAACTATATGGTGTTTCCCAACTCTGCCCCTCTAGACTGCACACTTAACATCATTAGGAATGGTAAAACAATGACAGCAGGGATTCACAAAGCAACTAAGGCACCAAAGCAACTATCAGCTTTTAGGGTTAGAAAATCACTGGTTATAGTAGTAGTGATTAGTTGTTTTTAAAAATTGCCAGCTGTTTTAATAGTATTTAATTGTTGAATACTAGCCATTAATATTTAGTTGTTTAATTATTGATTTGAAACTAAAGCATTTGATAATAATATTGCTCAAGTTAAAAGGATGAATCAAAAATATTCAAAATAAATGAAAAAGGCTAACCTCAACCTCTAAAAGTTAAGATGATTAATTTTTCATCGACCACTCTTTAAACCTCTGAACACTACCTTGTTTTTGAAGTTTACCAAACAATAAAATTTAAAAGAATAGTATTTTGAACATTACCTAAAATACTATTGTCAAACACAGCCTTAACCACATTGCACCTCATAACTATTCTTTAAAGAGAACAATAAAGTTGTATGAATTGCTTCCTCGCAAATACGCAATTGCCCATCAGAAGAAAACAATAGCAAAAAACAGAGGTCATACAAGAAAATATAATCACATGACCATAAGGGACAAAACCCGTTGAATAAATGAAAGGAAGGAAAATCATAAGAACGAAAATGGTCGTGACATTGCAATTACAACTGTAGAAATTCTAGAAGCCAAAAAAAATGTTGGATCAAACCCACAATAATGATCATAAATAGATTGGTACTTATCTCACATAAAAACAATTGGTTTATACTAAATATCAATCTACTCCACTTACATAACACTAAATTCCTTACATTGTTCCTATATGAAATTCTCCAACATTCTCCTTCAAGTGCAAGGGATCTAAATTGATTGTTACTTGCTAAACATAAATCTCATCTACAGGCCCATCAACACGTAGGTTTATATCAAAAGCCTTAGGTACACAAACAAGTCTTGAACTTCATTCTAGCCAAATTCTAGATTTTCAATGACACTCAAGATTATTCATCGTTCGACCATCTTAAATTCTGATAATATGTAGAAACTTTGTACTCCAAAGAAAGAATTGCATCAAACTCAGAGTTATCATAAATGGGATTAGTATCCATCTTGCTAGAAACAGAGCTAGAAAATCAAAGGGGAGCTCAAATTAAACACCATAATTTAAATTGACAAATTAGATTAATATTATGATAATTTAAATAGATCATAAGTAAGAGGTTCTTTTGTTAACTATAAAAACATGAAATCAATCATTATCGATTCTTTATATGCAAAATCAAAAATCAACTATCATACACATAAAATCACATTGAAGTCTATATTGATGATACCCGTTAGCCATAACATAAAAATTTACATAGACAATAAATAAACAAAAAAAAAAAAGAATATATCAAAGCTCACAAACAAACAAGATTGGGTTAATTGAAAGTGAGAACTATCTATCCTCTTTCCTAACTTGTCAAAATTGCACCCTTTCCATATAGATTTTCAGTGGAGCCACGGCTGGAGGCCACCCAGTCCCATTGCTGGTTTCACCTATGCATCTTGTACAAAACTAATTGACTTATGCTATGTATCAGTCTGCTACACTTATATACCATTTAAATTTCTCATATCTTTTGCATATAAGATTCTCCAAGAAAACGATGCAGTTTTAACAAGTGAAGCTCTTGTATCCTGAGGTGTAAAACCTTGATCACTGAGACTTTTATGGTGCATATTTTATGCATTTTTCTGATACCTAATATCATTTCCAGTCTGTCAGTAGAATGACTCGTATTAAAATCCAAAAAAAATAATGCATTTCATTTGCCCTAAAAAATCTATCACGAAGAATCCTCTAAAACAGAACTCAAATCCCTTCCCATGTATTAAGGAGGAAAAAACCTCAAAGCATGCATGTGCATCTACCCACAACAAATCACAGCTCTATTCGTTCCCACAGTATAGGCAAACAAGAGTTGGAGGACAGAGATTACCATCTTCAACATCCTTCATCTGGTAATAGTGAGGGGCTATCTCTACCAGCCACTCCGGTTTTAGCTCAGTAACCTGCAAATTTATTTATTTCAATTTATTATGCTATCATCATACCAAAAGTACACCATAAGAAGCTCCTGCATAAAGAAAGAACATCTGAAATCAAAGGTTTTAGCACTTGCCTGTCTCATGTACTCCTTGGTTGTGAGAACCAACTCATGGTATATAACCCATCTAGGAAGCACCTGAATGCAAACAAATAGAACACATCAAAAACTGTAGATTTTTTAAATCTATGATTTTTTCAAGTTGTCTTCCTAACGTGCAAGTTTTCCAGCATTATGGTAGCTTTGCTATGTTCTATATATAAAAAGAGAATGTACTTCAAACAGTTGGGGAGTTTCATCTATATCCGGACCTGATGAGTCATAATCCCATGATAGTTTCGGAGAGAATTTGGAGTTCTACCTCATATAGATGAATGATATTGAACTATGTTTAATACAAACCAAAACATCTCTAGTACACAACTTTTATTTTTACTAATATGAAAAGCTTAATCTTTTTCTCATGCAACATTTAGATGTACTTTATAAAAATTAAGACAAAATTTTCGATTTCCAACATAAATATCTGATTCTAATTGTAAATTAACAATTTCCAAGTAAGAGCCACTTCCAATTTAACATTTATCTACAACTTCCGACAGCAAGTCAACTCATCAGAAATCAGAAATATCTTTTCCATGGCTCACTTGTCTACATTAGACTACAAACTTAACACATCCAGTCCCTAATGTTTAGTAATATATAATGATCACACATATATGCTTTCAAGTAGTGTTGTCAAAAGTGCTAGGTGTCCTTGAGAAGATTTTCAAATTGATCAAAGCGCTAGATGCTGACCAAGCAAAGTGAAGAACTAGTGACCTTTTTTGTTTTTTCCTCCCAAATTGAGAGGGGAGTTCCAGTTTCCAGAAAACCTTTCCTTTTGTTTTTCTTTCCCAAGGAGATTTTGAGTTCCCAAAATGATTACCGTTATCCCAAATAAGGGATTTTCAAGTTCACAAATTATCTATTTTTCTATTTCCTGACTTTATGCTACCTTCCTTATTTTCCTTCTACTATTTTCTCAAGATTATGCTACATGACCTAACAATTTTTCCCACTTGTTGTCCCATTAATAACACAGGGCTCAAGTAGTTGATGAAAATATAGCACCTTTTAACTATCACTTGAAAACTTGACTTTACAACCACCTAAAACACTTCAAAATGAATCAATCAAAATAATTTGTGTAGATTTCATGTTCAAATTCACCATTTGCAATGAGCATAATAATATGTTAGAAAGGAAATGAAACAAACAGTATTCATGGTTTACTTTTGCTCCATAGTTCTTTTACTTTTTCCAAAGGCTTTCACTTAAAAGCAGAACATATATTTATCTGAGATTATAAGTAAATTAATTAACATTGACAAAACTTACTTGAGACAACCCTGAACTAGGGTGTATATGAACTGTCTGAGGATGTTTCACTGTTCTGTAGGACCCATTCTTCTGTAATCTTGCAGAATGAGGGAAAAAGCCTAGAGACCGAAGTGTAACAAAATTAAAAATACAACCATCAATATAGTATTGACATTCCTTTAGCAAGAAAAAATGGTAATTGAAAATTTTACCAGATGTTATAGACTTCTTTATGGCATCTAAATCGTTGGAATTAGATGTCACCTCAATTTCAACCCTTTCTAGGAGGCCTTCCAATTGATCTCTTATATCTCTAGCTCGTTTCATACTCCTTACCTTCAAATATTGAGAAAATAAACAACAAAAGGATAACACATCAGCAGTGAAGTAATCCTATGGAAATACCCTGTACTGCTATGACCAAAAAAAATATTAAATCAAAGACTGATTCATAAGAGTACCTACTAACTCAAATACTTAAAAATACAATTAATGAATGAATAAGTTATAATCATATAACAGTCAGAAGCAATTTCATTATGAGTCAAAAATTCAATGAACACCATGTCAAAAATTATATGTTGAAATGCACTCCAATAGAATCCAAGGCTTTTTTGGAAGCCTAACCGTGTAAGAGAAAAAAATTAATTGATGAAAGTGAAAAGAAACGAGTAGAAAAAGAATTTAGATTTATTCTCCATCATTTGGATACTTCTTTTTGCCAAGAGAACAAATCAAACCATAGACAAACTCTCTTTTGTTTATTGTGTTTTAATTGTTTAAAGGCCATTTTTTAATTTATTATTTGTTGTTTATGTTAGTTTCCCATTTCCTTCCACCATGCTCTAAATTAGAGAGAATTGCTTTTAAGGTTTGAAAGGAAATGGAGAATATTTTTTTCCTTTCTTTTCTATTACTTTCTTGTCTAATTGATATCCAAACAAGAGAATTAGAAAGAAAAATGTAATTTCCTTTCCTTTCTTCTGTTTCCATCAAAACAAAACACACCCTATGTGTGCGCAATCTCCTTTGTATATTGAAAATTTGGATTCCATTTGATCAATACATTATATTTGCTAATTGAAATATTTGACACGAATTAACCAACTGATAATGATTCTATCACATTTATCATTGTAGTGACTGCATGGCTTCATGTAAGAACAATCCTCCTAAGCTTTTAATGAACACAATGAGGTTAAATATCAACCGTTCAACTCCTCTCAAGACACCAAAGTCTAATTATGAAATTAGTTCACGTGACCCATGATACCAAACTTGTATCAATCACGCCCTTCGACCCATTAATGGGATATCAATCTTGAGACAAGTGCAATTATTGAGAATAACTGTTGTGTTAATACCTGAATATAATTCTCGTAACACCACTGCGTTGAGTAATTAACTTCCTTCCAGGAGTTATACACCTAGAACAAAAAGGAACAGTTGAAGAACATAAATCACAAGAACTAAAAGCATTTTGCTTTCAATTTTGTTGGTTGTGTGTGTCTATGTTTCCCATACTAGTTGGGTTGACAGACTGATAAGTATATAAGTCAAAACAAAATGAGGGTTGTTTTAAAAACCATATTCCTAGGCCATATTTATGTAAATTTGTAAGCTCCATAATAAATTATAAACCATATATGTACCAACCTTGAGAAGAGCAATATGGTCCCCAACATTTCCTGTGTGAAAATTTAATCTAGCATTGTCAGCATGAACTTGTTTGTCCTTTGGACGATAGAATATTGAATTTCCAATAGAAAGCATGGCAGCAATAGAGATAATCTCATCCGAGCACTTGTACTTGTCAGAAGCCACAATCATTTTAGATAGCATGGGATCAAGTGGGAACTCAGCCATCCTTCTACCAACTTTGGTAAGCTCACCATGTTTATTCAATGCACTTAGCGCAAAAAGAAGTTCTAACGCTTTTAGCAATGCTTCGGAAGGTGGAGGATCCATGAAATCAAAATTTAGCAAGTCATGGATTCCAAGACTTTTCAGTGAGAGCACAACATTAGCTAGATTGGTCCTCTGTATTTCAGGTACTGTATTGTCATCCAAGTCATGATTGTAATTATAAGCAGTGTACAAACGGAAACATTTCCCAGGACCTGTTCGTCCTGATCTGCCAGCACGTTGCATGGCTGAAGCTTTTGAAATAGGTGTGACTAACAAAGATTCCATCCCTGTTCTTGGGTTATATGATTTCATCTTGCAAAACCCAGGATCAATGACATACTTTATCCCATCAATTGTTAAAGATGTTTCAGCAATATTTGTGGCAAGGACAACCTTCCGGGCTCCCTCTGGAGTAGGCTCAAATATTTTGGATTGAAGCTCAGTTGGTAAATTTGCATATATTGGGCAGATAATAAGCTCTGCAATTTTGGTCCCCAAACCTCTTGTCCTATGCTTCAGAATTTCCTCTGCTGTCTCTATTTCCTCTTGACCTGTGAAAAAAATTAAAATATCTCCAGGTGGCTGTGTTACATGTATTTGCAGTGCAGTTACAATTGCTGCATCTAGATAATCAGCTTCTGGCGCTTTTGTGTAGTGTATCTCAACAGGATACCTCCTGCCAGGAATTTTAAAAATTGGAGCTGAATCAAAGTAATCACTGAATTTCTCAGCATCCAGTGTTGCACTTGAGATCAGCAACTTCAACTCTGGACGAAATCGGGCTATATCCTGCCATCCACAAGCATCAGATTATAGATTAAATATTTAATCAACAAAGAATTCTCTGGAAAATCAAGGAGATTAGAAGTTCTGTTCAAAATTGTGCATGCAAGGAATTCATTCAAAAAGTATTGGCATGGTAACAATAAAATGTATGAATACCCATATATAAGATTGTCTGGGAATATGGTATGATCAAGAGGTTTGAAGGTATGTACTTGCCTTTACTAGTCCAAACAGAATATCAGTAGACAAAGTTCTTTCATGTGCCTCGTCCACCATCACTACACTAATAGAGTACTTAAAATAAGTAAACTAGCGCAAGCCAAATAATGAAAAATGATTAGCGACGAAAGCAAGGAATTCTGGCTCGTCCATACCTATAGCTTGCCAAATCTGGCTCACCAAGGAATTCTCGCAAAAGCATTCCATCTGTCATGTATTTCAGGACTGTCTTTTCTGATGTGCAGTCTTCAAAACGAATGGAGTATCCAACCTGAAAATAAAACAGAAAAGGTTATTGCTACTGATTAACAGTAAAACTATGCTAATGAAGCTTTTTTTAACACCAATGTAGCCAACTACAGACAAATGCATGGTACAGGTACAATCAAGCAGCACCCGGACTTGGGGTTGTTTCAGTTTAATCAATGTTTCCAAAAGTCAATTTCATCCATGAGTGCTTAAAAGCTATTGCAGCGGAAGAACTAGTAAACTTATTCTCCTAAATTTTTATTCATTTCCCTACAAATTCTGGAAATAAGAATCTAAAGAAAACCTTTAACAAGTTAAAAGAAGTTTGAGTTTGATTTCAATGTCAATAAATCAAAAATTAATTTGCCATTATTCTATTATAAGGTCCACCTCAATGCAATATTCTCTCTAAGATCTCTCACGGTGTACTTGACAATTTATATGTTGAATAAAAGATTATCCCTTAGATTCTGAAACCAATCTGTCAAGTGAAAACAGGTAAACAGAAAAATCGGAAAGAGAACATGGTAGGTATGAAAATCAAAATCCAAACAGAATAATAGGGTAAAATAATTGATTTTCTAAAACCTGAAGCTTTTTTTGCAATACCTCCAATATCAGAATGTTAAATTATCATGAACAGGAGTTTTTACTCAACTGAAATTTGAAACCCAATAGGGTTGTTTATTTCAATTTGCAACTATTGTAAACACAGGTTGCATACCTCATGGCCAAGCTTGATGCCCATTTCTTGAGAAACCCTGGCAGCAACACTCATGGCAGCAACACGCCTTGGCTGTGTACAACCAACCTGACGCACAATAAAAGTTCATATGTCCAACATGGATTACATGTTTTGCTTATTAAACTACCATACATCAATAAGGTGGATCACTTAGTGCACAACAACTGCAACCATATGATGGTACTCAAAGGAAATTCAGAAATAGGGGTTAATGAGGTTATCCATGAACTTCTCAAATTAACTACAAGTTCTCGAGGATCAGAGAAGGCAAAAATAGTGCTAGTTGAAACCAAACTTTTCCTTTAAAAATCAATTCTTTGCCTATCTACTTTTGCCCCTGCAAACATTAAATTTCAATTTTTTTCCTGTCTACATATGATTAACAGCAGACAGAAGGTTACAGCAACTTCATCAAAATCTGCCTCCCAAAAAATTATAAGCAACAAGATTAATACCTTTCCACGCTTTGTGTAACCAGCTTCATGAAGATATTGTGGTATCTGGGTGGTCTTTCCTGAACCAGTTTCTCCCACAATCACAAGAACCTAGAGTGGAAAGAATTTGACACAACTTATATACAAACATTCGTGCACCTAGATATAAGAATGAACAAATCATGCACTGCCAAAAATAAAGAACTATTGGATGTGCATTTGATATCCAATAAAAGCATAAGATTACAGCAAGGAATCCAAAACCTGATATTTCTCAATAGCAGCAAGTAGATCATCTCGATATTTGTAAATAGGTAGACTTTTTCGATCATCCTACATTAAAAGCAGAAGTATCTTAAATAATTAAAACTTTATCATTCAGATGATATAATAGAAATACTTGTATCACACCCATCTCCACAACAGGATTTCTTTGTCAAGGGAAAATCACAATATTATGCAAGTTTAAATGGATAAAAAGAACATGCTTCCCATGTCCACAATGAAAAATGGTATTAGGCCTATACAAATGATACAAACTATTTAACAATGAAAGCAACAGTTATTAGGAACCAGATATCATTGAAATTGTTCAGGCACATGTAGCAAAACTGAAATATCCATACACCTTTGATGAGACATTTCCACACAGCAAAATCAATGTCATGTACCTAGTTAGCAGCGGATATAAAACAAATAAGTAAAATCATACCTAAATCTGAACGGTTGATGACCACTAACAAAAATGTTTAAAATAGTCAGTACTATTTACTAAGATATAGTTCCTTGACTTGGATTAAAATATATAGTATAGAGATTTCTAGATATGAAAATATTTGCAATTATACTTTTCGCAAAAGTTTGTAACCTTAGAGTAAAAAGAAAGATAGCCAACCTTTTTTGATAGTGTCATTACAGGAAATCAACTTGCATTTTAATTAGATTGCGTTTACAGAAAACAAATTCTGAATATTCACATAGGTTTTGATTCCCTCATTTTGGGGAAAGTGAATTCTAAATGAGGAAGTTGGCCATCATGAATTTCCTCTTTTACCAATCAAGGAATATAAGTTACTCAATTTTATCATAAAAACGTCCATCACATCCATGATATTTTTAACCAAACAAAGAAGTGTAAATTTCAATAGATTCAAAAACCATGAAATTTGAATTCCAAGGATTTGTGAATTTGCTTTGATCCAAATGAGGCTTTACTTTTCTCTTCTTCTTGTATTTGGTTGAAAAAGAAAACATGGTTGATTGCCAATATATATGTAATATAAGGTGCATGATTTTTAATGAAAACATACTTTTGACAAATTTATTCAGACGACAAGAAACTCATCAGGCAAGAAAGAAAGGGAGGAGAGCATACCTGGATCTTCTCCATAGCTGATTTTTCCATAGATATATCTGACGACTCAGCAGGAAAATGATCATCAAACTGCACAAGAAGAAATGCAGTTAAAAATTTCAAGAAACAAACTGAACCACCACCATTCAATTTCGTAACTTGGAGAGTAAGGACTTACCTTATCACCATCCATCACTGATGCCTTAATAAAATCAATCTGGTCCTCAAAGACAAACCTGACATATTCAAGGAATCATAGTTATGTTTTACCAAAAAAGGAAAATAGAAAGAAAGAAAGAAAACAAATGAAACAAATAGGAAACTGAAATAAGGTGCTAAACAATAAAACAATAAGATAAAATAATTCTCTGATAGTCAACAGATACTTCAAACTTACTGATAGTCATCAGATATCTGCTTTTTATTCTTTGAACCAAACTTCAACGTTGCTTTCCCTAGAGAATAATAAGAACTTCAGATTAATCTCAATCCTATGTTTATCTTAACATTAAAGTACATGCTAAGCAAATGCTAAAATCTTCACGAGGAATTACCAATTTGATAATCTTCCCAAGCCTCCTGTTCTGCAAAGGGATTCATTTTGTCACCAGCATTGGGATCCCTAAGAAAAATTTGAGTAACGAACCACAGAAATAAAGAAAAATAAGTCAAGTATTAGAAACTAGAGTTGCTAGCACCAAAATATTCTTGCCAAAAAAGTTTACTACTGATTTAGAAGCATTTTGGTTTCAAACTGACCTATAGCGCTGCAACGCTGCAGCAAATCTCTTCTCCTGACTAACACCTCCTTCTTGATCATATGCTTCTGGCATCCTATACTGCATTTCAGAAAGGATGTAGAACATGAAATATTGAAATCACTTGACAACAATAACTTAAATGACCATAAGAAGTATGGATCAAACATACACAATTACAATACCTCATGAAGAACCATCCATTTTTTCTATTCAAATGACTCCACTTGTAGAAAATCTATATGCTTCGGAATGGAGAATAACTGTTCTTAAAACAAGTATAGCACTTTCTATAGTGATAAATAACAAGACATGCGACAACAATAACAGAAAAAACTGGCTGTGGCCAAATCTTAATAAATGCTGGAATTTTTTTTTCTGAATCACCTGTGTCCATCATCTCCTCACTTTTCAGTCATCTACAATGTGCAACTAAACACCTTTAAAAACAATAGAAGATGTCCCAAAAATCAGCAGCCTTCCTGTACCTTACTCTCAACAAGTTTACTAGTTTCAAGGCCTTCCATCATCCAAAAAAGCAATAAACATGCACTATATCTACAATCTACATCATAACTCTATGAAACTCCCTTTGCTCATAATTCAATGAAAAAGTTTACCAACAAATTAAAACTTCACAGCAATTTCAGTTTTCCTTTATCATCATTGCACTTCTAAAGAGCAAACCATTAGGTTGTCGAATTTGAGCTCTCAGATGATCTTGAGAAGTCCATTATCAAGATGTTTCAAAAAATAAAATTTCAAGAAGGTACTGGATTTTCTTCATTGCAACAAACTACTAAAACCAACTATATAGCTTAAGACTAAATTTTCCTCCATTGAAATAGTAAATAATTTTATTGTACAGTTACATTTATTACGTTCATTAAGACTCCATTAAGTTTGCTTATGCACTCAATACATGAAAAGATATAATAAACTCAACTTTAACTTAATAAACGAACAAGTCAAACTCAAGGTAGCTAAGCTTGATTCCTCTGCCGCCTTAATAACTTCATTTGTTATTAGAGTATATAGGTTGAATTTAACAACTCAAATAATCAGAATCTCTCCTTGAAAAATTGGAATTCTATATAGAAATCATAACTTTAGGTATTTTTTCCACCTGATCTCATCATTTTGTACAAAAATGATTTTTCTTTTATTTCAATCTAGCCATCTCACTAAGCCGCTGAAAGCTTAACTGAACTATTCAAATTTTCTTATAACAACTGCTATTCAACATAATGGTAATATCCAAGTTAAATGCCTCGTGAATGTACTTGTAAGCAACAATAACATTTTAATCAATGCTACATAGATTTTAGCAATTAACTCAACCCTCATATCTAGCAGCTCTGCTGAAAAATCTGATTATTAGTCCAAAGATGGTGTCCAAAACTGTTGACTAATAATTGAGAGATTTTCTCAAGATTACAGCATATTCTGAAAATATTCTGTATTCCTATTTTATAGATAATGCATTGATTTGTATTTCCTTATTTCCTTGATTCATATTTCCTAAATAGTGGTAGGATTTGTGTATAAATACCTTTGTAAATTCATTATTTTATGTACAAGAAGAAAATCTTTCTACTCTATAAATCTTCATGGTATCAAAGCATTTTGCCTCTTTCATTATAGTGCTCCAAGGATCAAGCTTTTTTTATAGCCTTCTTTCCCACAGGTGTTTACTGTGACTGCCGTTCCCATCTGAGAGCTCACTAGCCGATCGACCTTCATTGTCAGCCTCCATGCATGGTCTCACGTGCCAAATTAGGGTTCAGTGTTTCTTTCATGCACTAGCACGTGCACGTGCCAAATTAATCTCCATTTTACTTCCGACGTTGTACTACACCTCTTCAACTCCTCCAAGCTTGATTCTATTTGACTTTATCCAATTTCTTGTATTTTTTTAGGTATTGTTTATTCTCTTTTTTTTTTTTTTACACCAAAGAAAAAAATGATGATAGAAGGACAAAAGGTGCAATAGAGATCAAGATCGAGACTCTTGATACTAAAATTGTTTTGGATAATCCCTCCTTACAGATTAGTCAAGTCGAGCTAGATGAGACAAACTATCTTGCTTGGTCAACTTCATGTCTATTTTCTATTGAGGCCGAAAAACTACAAGGGTATGTAAGTGTGAATTGAGTGGTTTGTGACAAGAGCTAAATTACTAACCAAAGTATCCTAATGATTCAGCAAAATTTCAAAAAATGATCAAGAAAGAACAAGTGTATGACTTCCTCGCTAGATTGAACTATAACTTTGATCAAATAAGAGTTCAAGTGCTTGGGAAAGAAGCATTTCCAGCCTTACATCAAGCTTATTCGCATGTTCAACAAGGAGAAAGTAGATGGAGTGCAATGATGTATGTTGTTCCAATTGAGAAATTTGGATTGATGGTTGTTAATTCCCATGAGACTTCTAGAGCTATTAATCCTAGGAACTACAACAATATAATGTCAAAAAAGCATTCCTACATGAAGATTTGGAAGATGAGGTGTATGTGGAAATTCCTTCTAGTTTTAATGAAGAGAAGACAAAAGGAAAAATATGCAAACTAAAGAAGGCTTTGTATGGATTGATACAATCTCCTAAGGCATGGTTTGATAGAATCTCCCAGGGCATGGTTTGATAGGTTTAGCAAAGTCATGGTTTCATTCGACTATCAACATAGTAATGTTGATCATACCCTCTTTATAAACCATCTAGAGGGTAAGATAACTCTTCGCCTTGTGTATATTGATGATATAGTTGTGACAGGCGATAACAAGAATAAAATGGCCCGCTTGAAGATCTGTTTGGCTCAAGAATTTGAAATTAAAGACCTTGGAAAACTACATGTATATATACCTATGTAATTGTTATATCAAATACACAAAAAAATAAAAAGAACTTTCCTAAAAAATTATCAAAATACATTCTGGATCTTCTAAACGAAACCGGTATGTTAGGATGTAAGCTAGCAGATTCACCAATTGAAAGCAATCATAAATTGCAAGCAAGGATTGGGGATATAGTAGAGAAGGAGAGATACCAAAGGTTGGTTGTAAAATTGATTTATCTTTCACACACTAGCCAAACATAGCCTATGCAATTAGTTTGGTAAGCCAATTCATGCATGATTCTCACCAAATTCATATCCAAGCACTCTTTCGTATTATCCAATATTTAAAATCTACAACATGAAAAAGCTTACTCTTTGCTAAAAAAGATCACCTTAGAATATAAGGTTTTACAAATGTTGATTGGGCAAGTTCTCCAGATGACAGAAGATCAACTACGGGTTATTATACACTTGTAAGAGTTGTCTCTAGATCAAGTATTGAAGCAAACTATAGAGCTATGGCTCAAGAAGTGTGTGAGCTTTTATGGTTAAAGAAAGCTATGGAAGAATTGAGATTAGCAAGAAATGATAATTTATCTCTATATTGTGATGATAAGATTGCTATTAGCATAGCTCATAATCCAATACAACATGATCGAACGAAGCACATTGAGATTGATAGACACTTTACTAAGGAGAAAATAACATGGGGCGTTGAACTCATCCCATGTTGCATCAGAAAAATAGTTAGTAGATGTGTTTACAAAAGGGTTCAACAAAAAGACCTATCATACCTTAGTGTGCAAGTTGGGCATGCATGATATCTACGCACCAACTTGAGGAGGAGCATTGACTAATTGAGAGATTTTCTCAAGATTACAGCATATTCTAAAAATATTCTATATTCCTATTTTGCAGATATTGCATTGATTTGTATTTGCCTCGTTTCCTTGATTCATATTTCCTAAATAGTGGTAGGATTTGTGTATAAATAGCTCTATAAATTCATTATTTTATATACAAGAAGAAAAGCTTTCTACTCTATAAATCTTCAAGAACCTCACAACTCAAGTATGCATATGCAATAATCACAACTCAAGTATGCATATGCAATAATCGTTGTGACTTACATATTCATGCACTGCTATGAAACAATATAGAGACGAAAAAAAGGTTATCTAGTCCTGCATGGATGAAATTGGCTAGACCACATGCTATTGTGAAATGATAATCTCCCCAACTAATGTGGAAATAAATGGGTCCTAATTTCAAAAACATTAAACATTTGTCACCTAGTTCTACATTGTATCATTCAATAATCACAAATTTTAAGAAATAAATAAATGATTGCGAACCTCATTAGCATCATCTGCATCTTCCGACTTTTTCTTCACAAGCTCATATATTTCCTTCTTATATCTGCAAAAAAATGATGTGCATGATGCTTATACATATTCAGTTTTCAGTACATTTATACTATTTGAAGCATGAAAAATAATACCAATTGCATTTAGTAGAGAAAGAGAAAGGAAGGGATGAAAGCTGTAACCAATTTCCATTTACACTATCCAATTAAAATTACACATCCCATAAGAAATTACTTCTGTTAGAGCCTTGTCAATGACTTACAATTATTTTTATCATATGGGCAGGGCTAGTATGCCAGTGTAAAACAAAAATAGGGAGAGAGATGCCAGTGAGGCATGTTACCTTAGTTCACGGTATTCTGCTTCAGTAAGTTTAACACCATCAAATAGATATTGTTCATCTTCTATATCATCCCTGAAATAAGCATTCACAAACAAAATGATGAAAGTGCATCACTGAAAGTGTAAAATCATATACAGTGTGACAGGAAGTTTGCAACACAGTTAGCAACAGCTTCCCAGGATGCAGTGCCTATGGGATTGAGAAATTTTTACCTCTGTTGTACTAATAATTTGGTTTACATCAGTAGAAAGTTCTTTCTTCCATATGAGTCATTTATGCTTCTCAGTAACAGTGATATTTTCTTTTCAGTATGAAGAACACTATTTTGTATACAAAACTCAGATTCTTTTTCTTTCAACTCTTGCTAGTCACATTTTTACAAGTGTAAGTTTTTCCCTGATGTCAATGTTATTAGGCCCTAACTACTGCTGATACCTTATGACCAATGCATTTCCAGCACAAGTTCACAATTCTTTGAAATAATCAAATTTAAGTATGTTTCATATTTTCATGATGAGTTTAAAATAATTTACATCCATAATGAATAGAAAAAGAAGAAATATAAATGTGTGATTTAATCACAGGAGATATGATCTAAAGATACCTGAGTTCTTCCAATTTCTTTTGCTCTCTTTTCTTAAGATATTCTTGTCTTGATACTTTTCTGAGTTGGAGCCAACAAAATGAAGATTAGAATTTTTCACTCGTGAAAAATTTCAAATATAAAAAGAAACAAGAGAAGCTAAATATGTCAAACCTCAAAGTGTCAATTCCATCTTCCTCCAAAGCATGTGATCTTCGAGCTGCCTCTTCTGTTGCAATCAAAGCAGGGAAAGAGGGTACAAAGATGAGTTAACGTGAACCAACTAAAATATAATAAATTTCCAAGTGCGGATTTGCTGATGCATAACTCTTAAGCTGTTATACCTGCCTCCTTTTTGGTTACCTTTGCCTCTGTTAACTGTGATGAATAGACCAAAAACAGAGGACAATATCAATGATGGACTCTAAAAGGTATAACTCATAAATGAAGCTTAATGACATTCAACAATAGAATTAATCCTAGGAAAGATATTTTCTCTATTAGGAGGCCAGATATAAAGCCAGGGTTTATACATCTTTTGTTTCATGGAAATACCAATTAAGACTTCCTTTGTGAAACACATACCTTTCGAGTTCCAGCAACATCACGCTCTCTTATATTTTGCTCTAATTGCTCCCTTTCTTTCTGATCCTGCAATCTTTCTTCTTCTGACTGCAAGCCATAAAGAATACAAACCACATTTAGGTTTTACTGGAAATTACAAATAATGCTAAAATATGTATTTGCTGAAGAACAGTTGATTCTTTTATCGATTCAAGTACTGAACACCGAAGTGATTTGAAAGTTACAGACCAGGAGAATATCACAAAACCATGGACTGGATTTGCTTTAATTACAAATTATGAGATATGGAGCAAAAACTCGCTAAAACTATCCTAGAAAGCGCATTTTCAGAAATTACAGCATACCTCTGAACCATCCTCATCATCTTGAGAAATCCTCTGTTTAACCTGTCTTACATTTTCCACTCGTGAGGGCAGCTGTAGCATTAGATAGCATCCAACAACAAAAAAGGAAAGTAAATATTAGAAATGGCTTTGGCCAGCAACCCAAGGTTAAGATTGAAAAAGTTAATAATTAAGAAAAATTTAGTGACTAAGAATATAAACACTCTGCCTCATCATCTTCATCCTCTTGATTATCCGTCTTCTTCCTGAACCGCTTCTTATGGGACTCAGTTCGTCTGGAGTCAGGGGGAACTACAGTTGAAGATCTATTGCTAGAAGCAGTGGCGCCACCATTGTTGTTGTCGTCGCCATCGTCATCATCTAAGATTGCATACGTCTTCTGCTTCTTTGCCAGCATAGCAGCATCTCTTTCTTGTTTTTGATAATTCTGCGCAAAAGAAGAATCATAGACCATAGAAAAAATTATATTGGCGACTTGTTATGGTAAATAAGAAAATATTGCAAGCTCATGCAATCATCAAATAAGAACTCACGTTCAAACCAGATTGTTTGTGTGGCATTCTAGAAAAAAGTTCCTCCGCAAAAGTACGAGTCTCGGTTGATGCTGAAAATCCAAACTCTGATAGCTTGCCCATCACGTCAGCTGCGGATTTTGCTTGCTTAGCTGCAACAAGAAGTGGTTTTAACTCCAAACATAAAGCATGTAGACACATCGAAGTACTTACTTTCTGTAAAACGATTTCAAATACATTCTTTAATCATAGATTATCCTACAAAATTTGTGAAAAGATGAAAAGGCCACATACATATGCCAATAAGATACTGAATAACTGTGGTCTGAGAGTATCCCAGCAATGAGATTAACTTATCAGATACCCATGTCTTCAAATCATTATCACCCATTTTTCTCTGCATCGAAATGATACGATAGGACATAAACATCCAAATCAAACATTAGATTAGAAAGACTATTAAATATTATAAATGTAGTATATTGAACAATGCATATGTAAAGGGCTATGTATGCATACATGTGTGTGTATACTTATCCCAGAATGCTTCCCCAACAAAATGACAAATTTGAAAAAAAAAAACCAAAAATAATAATTGAAAAAAGTTCAAAGATAGAGAAGATAAATGATGGATTAATTACTACAACAAATTAAAAAAAAGTGAAATTGAGCAATATTGCTGGTAAGTGAAAGACTCGAAGCTAATGAAAATCACGAAAACCGTGACATCCAAATACCGTGAAGAGACGGGATTTTAGTGAGCGAGTAAATTGATGGGTCGGTTTTATTTGAAATTATTTTGGGTTATAATAATAAATTGAAAAAATGATCTGAAGAGATAGGGATAGAGATAGAGAGTTAGGGTTTGGAGATTTTGCTTGGAAGAAGAAGGGGGAGAGAGAAAGGAGGTCCGCGAGAACAGTGAAGCGAACCTAGGGAATGTCGGTTATCTATTCAAAACGACGTAGTTTCGTGCAGTGCATGTGAAACTTTTCGTTTTGACGAAAACAGAAAACACGACTATATACTTTTACATTAAATTGGAACATGGAAGCTTTTCTTTCTAAACAACATACAACATATATTACAATTTAGTATGCATATTTTTTTAATTTTTTAATTTTTTAATTTTTTATCATTATTTTAATTTTTTATTGGATTATATTTAAACATTATAATATAATAAATAAATAAATAGTGTACTTCTATTTAAAAATTTTGGAACTGTATATATATTTCGAAATATTTAAATTATTATTTTTAAAATAATCATTTTACATTAAATTGGAACGGGGAAGCTCATACAAAGTAGATTACAATTTAGTATGCATATTTTTCTAATATTATATTTTATTATTTAAAATTTTTATCATTATTTTAATTTAATTTTGGATTATATTTAAATATTTGAATATAAATAGAAGATCAAAAATATTATACTTCTATTAAAAAAAATTTTAATTGTATATATATTTCTAAATAATTGAATTATTAATTTAAAAATAATCATATGATTCTAAAAAATTCTCAAATAGTTTTAAATTTAAAATTTTTAAATATATCACAGTATATATATAGAATCCTAATAGTTGTTCAAAAAGAATTCTAATAGCAAGATTAATTTAAAGGGGTAAATATATTATTTAATAAAAATTTATTTAAATGAATTAATACCGAAAGTCAAAGAAATATAGTAAATGTACAAAAAATTCATAATGATTCTATAAATTTTGTAATGGTAATTAAATCATTTGAGTTTTTCTCAATCATTTGAGAAATTAAATCCCAGGAACTTACATGGAAATTAAGGTTTATATTAACAATTTTTACAATGATGTACAACCCTTTCCTAATATTTACAATATAAGCTAAATATATATTAAATATTTAATATTCTCAAACAATCTAGAGAATTAAATTATAAAAAATTATTAACAATAAATCAAGAGCAATAACAATAATCAACAATAACCAAGTTTAAGAAAAAAAAATTAGATTGCAATAACTTAAAGATGATAATTCATCCATTCAACAAGTTCAGATGTATTAATAAATACGTTATAAAACTCAAATAATGATTGAAATAAATTAATTGTAAAATTATCCATTTATTTTTCTCTTTTAAAAGTTTAAATAAAATCAATTTACAAATCGTGTATGATGTTGTCATTAGGTAAGTGTTAACTACTATATAAGGTGGTATGATAATGTCACAATATATTCTATATATACCATGAAGATTTGAAGAAGAAAATTAAAGATAGGCTTCATGATGATATGATTGTATCATAAAATGGTATGGTTATATTGTAATAAACTAGAAAAATAGCCAAGGTAAGATAAAAGAGGTAGAATTGTACCATACGGTGGTATGCTTGTACCATTATATTTTTTCAAACATGTAGGAGGAAGATCAAGGCGAAATAATGACTAAGAGTTTGTCTACACTACCACCTTTTTATGCTTATAAAAACTTTTTCATTCTTTTAATGAAACCTTTTAAGTTGAGATCACTAATAATAAAAACATATTTATTAACATCAAAATATGAGATTAACACCATATGATTTGCGGTTAATACAATAACTATTTACAAAATAGATAAATAAATTACAAAATGATTTGCAAACACAAGCTTATACTAAAAATCATGAAAGATTATTTATGATTAAATATTCATACTAAAAACCTATCATATTCATAGCATCCTTGTGTGCTTGCATTTTACGCATGTGTTAGACTAAATGAATGATTAATGTATGAAATGCTTTAATGTGCAATGATCTAAGGGTGCTTAATATGAGACGTATGCCATTAAATGTTATAGAGATGGAAGAAATTCCATATGATATGGAAATTATCGAGAAGGAAATAGCATAAAAATGATAATTCATACATTTAATAAGTTTAGATACATTGATAAATACACTTTTAGTCTTAAATAATCATTGAGGTGCATTAATTATAAAATTATCTACAAATTATGTATAGTGGTATCATTTGGTACATGTTAACACATGAGGTATTACAACATTACTATAGTATGATATCTTTGTGCCATAACCATCTTGATAAGAAAGTCAAGGATAAGTTCCATGGTTTTATAATTATATTGTCACATCTTGCATTCAATGATTATTGTGCATTCATAAATGAATATTATATTGTGTTTTCTATGAAATTATTGTGAAAATGATGTGCAATTATGATAATGGTGATAAGTTTTTAATAAAAATTGAGTTTAAAGCTTAAATGAGGATACTAAAAATTTTGTCGCAAACCTCTAAAACTGATGTTAAACAGCACTAAAACTTGAATTCTGAGTTATATACAGTGAATTTGATTGAATGGTTTTGACCATTATACTTGTATTAACTTAAATTAGATATTTGTAAATTTTAAAAATTTTGGATTAAAATTTATTTTTGACGTCAAAAATTTGGTCGTATTTATTTAAGTGCTTATTGTGAGGTAATATTAAAGAAGTAAGATATGTAAGGTAATAGTATTGACTTAGCAAATTTTATAAGTAATAATATTTAGTTATAGCTACTTAGTTTAATGATGAAGATTAGAAATAAATAAAAAAGATAATTAGTAGTTAATTAAGATAAATTAGATTATTTTTTTTATTATCACGAAACAAAACAAAATATATGAGAAGTTATGTGGTGAGGGGCATGAAATTATAAATAGCATTTAGGATTTAAGAGTTTTAAAAAAACAAAAACAATTTAAAGGAAATGATTTAGGATTAAGGAAGGGTAATATGGTAATATTGGCTTGAATTATTAGGTTAGAAAATGTCAAAAGGTTGCCCTACATCTTTATTTCCCCTTTCCAGCCGCCCCTTCCTTATTCCAAATCCTTTCTCCATGACCGAACCACCTCCTCCACATACTTGCTTTCATTATTATCTTTCATGTTCTTATCTTCTTAATCTTATTTTCTCCTTTTAAAACAGCCGACCCCTTCTTCATTCACACTTCATCTTTGTTTCTGATTTCGAAATCTACATGAAAATTACAAGTTTGGGTTCACTTCAAGCCAAATATTCTAGTTTTTCTTTGTTGCTTAAAGGGGGCCGAAGGATTGTTGTTGAAACCGTTCAAAAATGGCATATAGTTCTTTTTCTTTTGGGCGATGTTCTTTGAGTTTCAAGTAAGAACTTGCCTTTTCTTGGTCTGGCCGAATACCATTTTCCTTTCTAGCTTTTACGAGGGAACCGAAGCATGTAAGTTAGATTTTCTCTTTTGTTGTTAGTGAAACCAAAGCTTAGTGACTGCTAACCTTCATTATTTTATGGTTTAGCTTTGAACCGAACCTGTACGTGTTGTTAAGAAGGTTCTCTATTCAAGTGATTATTTGGTGCGAGTATTTGAAGCTTAATTACAAGGAGAAAACCATCCTTTAATCGATTTTCTTTGAGTTGTTTTTTGAAGGTGAGTTTTGGTAGTTGTAGAGCCATTTCTTATGCACATTTGTTTTGGACAGTAGATGTTTGGCCGAATGGTTTTGTGGCTTTGGTTTGTTCTTATGAATTTTGAATGGTTAGAAGGTTTTAAGTTGTGAAAAGTTAGGGAATAGTATGTTGGTTTGTTTCTGTTGGATGCATGTTGGTGTATTTCTCTTGTTAGCAGAATTATGAGCAGGGTACTTTCTTGAAGATGATAAATTAATAATGATTTTTGTTGCTAGAAACGATATAGTTTAAGAAGAAATTAATGGGTAATAAGCAAGCATATTACATGAGTTATGCGTATAGAAGGATATGTTTTCTAGGGCAATGGATATTTAAATTAAGAGCTTAAACAGAAGTAAATAAGATGATTTAATTTTGAATTTTAATACGGGTTTTGATTCAAAATAAATAAATTTTAACAAGAGGTATTAGAGATTGGAATTTGCTGTTTCTGTTTTTGTTAAACAAAAGCTATATATGGACAAAATGAATTTGTATTGCCTAAAAAAAATAATATAGATAAATATCCATATATTATAAACCAAATTTGGTTTTGGCAATAAGGTTACTTATGGTTTATAAAGTAAATCTATAAGTTGGTAAATTTTATGCATTTAAATAAAACAACAAATTGGAGAAGATGTTTTTATAATTTAAATATATGTTGAATTATGAAGTTTGATTTTTTTGATTTAAATACTCAATTGAATTAATTAATGTCATGTGGCATTTTGACAAAGTTCTAAGCTATTATATAAGATGAAGACTTTAGTTGAAATTATAATCATAACCTGTTAAGAAAATTTTTAATTAAAATGAAAATTAAAATGATAATAGATTAATATGATGATGCAGTTTTAAAATAGTTTTTGTGATCATAAATGAAAATAGTTTAATAAG
>CANYBF011501098.1:0-22419 GCA_948192965.1 Dalechampia spathulata | reverse complement strand
CTTGCAAAGGGCTAGGATCGAAAGCAATGACAATGAACGAGGAAGCCATGGCCATTACAACAAGAGATAGATGGAAACTAGAAATCTTCATGGTTTTCTTTCTTTCTTTCTTTTCTTGCTATGCTTAGAGCTGATTCTTGATGGTGTTATCGGATGGAAATATGGTTGCATGCATGTGTATTTATAGACTACGAAAAATGGAAAAGATGAATACGTGTACGCTTTTAACTGTGGGACTAGCTATATATTATTTGGCTACTTCTTTCCCATTCTGGTCTGATTGATCGTCATTTTGCGAGCTTTTGGAATGACTGCTCGTTTCAAGATAACTTCCTTGGTTAAAATTTCAAGGGAAGTGGGCTTATATTTTTCAAACCAAATTTGCTTCTGTTTACACCATTTAATTGTATACGACTTATATATATATATATATAATCCATTCCTTCTTTATAAGTTGAGAAATTTTCATTAAAATCGATTATTTTTAATCTCTATTTGAAAAGGATGAACAATTTTGAATCAAATAATTACCTAAGATGTATAAATAATGTATTTATATAGATATGTGTATATATGTGTGTATATATATGTATATATAAGGATGAAGCAAATGGAAATTAAAAATAAGAGCCATCACTTAGTAATGGAAACAACAATGAAGAGGGAGACATATAAACATCTCCCTCTTGACCTTATTTCAGACCAAACATGAGCAACATCTCATACACAACCTTCTTAATTATTCAAACAAAGATAACTTCAATAAGCTTAGAAATTCTTGTCCAACTCACTTTTGAATAGAAACTACGAATAACATTGTTGGTTAATTTATGATGGATTGGCCCATTCCTCACTCTGAAGTTTCAGGACCAATTTTTTGTCAAGATGGAAAGCCTTGGCAACAACATCAGGATTCATGGCTGGCTCAGCTCCAAATATTTCATCAGCTAAAGTCATGACTCCTGGATTTTGGCTGGTCAAAGCAGCCATGGCAAGTGCTGGACCTTTCCCGATATTCATCTGGAAATGAACCATTCCATATGGGAAAACGATCACATCTCCTGGCTTCATGATTTTGCTGAAGAGACGATGATCAGGATTTGATGTCACGAAACCCGCATATAGAGTTCCTTCCAATACTGTCAGGATTTCAGCAGCTCGAGGGTGAGTATGAGGTGGGTTCAAGCCAGCATTCGGGGAGAAATCTATCCGAGCCAAGGAAATGCCATTGGTGTTAAGCCCCGGAATTACATCAGATGTTAGGATTGTGACATTGACGCCAAGTTGACTGTTTGTAGGCCTTCGAATATTAAGCCCTGAGTAGAAGAAATCATCTACTGTCACATGATTTGGGTCCTTGCAGAACTGTCCATTCACGAATACTGCATCAAAAACAATATATATCAATTAAAATCATATCAAGAAACAATAAAGGAAAAAACATGCTAAAACATGATATGATTAAGCAGTTAAACGTAGTATATATTGAATACCAGAATGCTCAGAGGACTGGGTTGCTACACAGAAGTCTTGCAAAGGGCTAGGATCAAAAGCATTGGCAATGAAAGAGGAAGAAATGGCCACTGCAAGAAGAGAAAGAAGGAAACTAGAGATCTTCATTTTCTATATATAATCTTTAAATGCTTACAACTGATTCTTGTAATATTATTATATCTTTCTTTGAGATGCGAGATATAACGTTGCATGCATGGATATTTATAGCAGATCAAACCTGAAACACTGCGATGAGCAATGCATCATGTGGCCACTTGGTTTCTTCGGTGACAGCTAAAACCTCATCCGACTGTCTTGTCAATTTGCAAGCTTTTGGTTTTGACTAAGCTTCCTGGATAATTTTTTCATCAGAGGTGGGCTATATTTTCAGCAACAACTCGGTTTCATGGCTGCTGATCATCATCAAACTTTGATCATAGCTTTCCTTAATTAATTAATTAAGTTTCTTAATCTGTAGTCCTTGTGGCACTTATTGTAACTAGTGGGTAGTCTCTCAATAATAATTTTACGGATTATTAACATTTTATTTTACAATTTAAACTTTTAAACCAGAAATTTAATTTTATATATATATATATAAAAGGAAAGTTTCTAGAAGTCTTCAAACTAATATTGAACTCTTGTGAAGAAAATATAAAATAATGAAATATGTAGCTGGATAATTTATGGAGTTCAATATATATATATATATGGTTTGATATAAATTATATAACACCTAGTTGTAAGTTTTGAATTGGCATGAATGATTTTATAATTATTATATAAAATATTTCATACAAAAATTATTTATAGACCGACTAAACCAATTATATTTTATTCTTGTATTATTTAGTAACATAGTAATGATAACATTTTCTAGAAACTAAAATAATATTTGATCAAAAAACTATACATTTATTGGATTAGTTTTTTAAAAGAATATATATTATTTATGAATGAATATTCATTTATAAATTTTTATTTAAATTAAATATATACTTTTACAATTTATAAATAAATTATACTATTTTTTTTGACCTAAATCACTTTTAGTGAGCTTTAACCATTATAAATTTAAATAAACTTACTTAAATCTTAGTTTATTAAATATATATTACAAAATAATTTAAAATATAAAAATTATTAATAAAATTTATAGGTTATATTTTTAAAATTAAATCATCTTTATATAAATTAACGAGTTAACTTATAAGCTTTTTATTGAAATAATTCGATTCATATTTATTAAATGAATTTTACTGAATTTTGAAAATGAATGGGATGGAAAACCAAAATTCATTTTCAGTGGGCGTTCAAACATTGATTAGAATGGATCTAGCAGCATGACTAAAACGAGTTTGTTTGAGCGGAGAATCGATCATAAGCTAATATGTATGTATATGTGTTTGTGCGTATTTTGCATCAATCAACAGTCTAATATGCAATCATTTGAACAAAGAATCAAGGTTTGTTGATGCTAAGCAGCAGCAGCCATAACACTAAACTGAACTGTTGCTATGAAAATGTAGCCCACTTCTGTTGAAAAATGTAACTGAGGGAGGTCTGCCTTAAAATAGCAGTCAAAACCGAAAGCTTGCGAATTGACAAACGAATCAGACGAGATTATGGCAGTAATCGAAGAAACATGCAGCCAAATAATACATTGCTGATCATACAGTTCATAACGCACTGGTATGTTCAACAGTGTTTCAGTTTTATCTTCTATAAATAGCCATGCATGCAATGCCATATCCCACATATCTGAAACAAAAATAATAACATCCTAAGACTTGGAAGAATCAGTCATAAGCATTTCAAGCAAAAAAATAAACATGAAGGTTTCTAGTTTCCTTCTATCTATTCTTGTAATGGTCATGGCTTCCTCCTTCCTTGCCAATGCTTTTGATCCTAGCCCTTTGCAAGACTTCTGTGTAGCAACCCAGTCCTCTGAGCATTCTGGTATTCGATATTATTCTAGTTTAACTGCTTAATCATATCATGTTTTAGCATGTTGTTTCTTTATTGTTTTTTGATATGATTTTAATTGACATATATTGTTTTTGATGCAGTATTCGTGAATGGACAGTTCTGCAAGGACCCAAATCATGTGACAGTAGATGATTTCTTCTATTCAGGGCTTAATGTTCGAAGGCCTACAAACAGTCAACTTGGCGTCAATGTCACGATCCTAACATCTGATGTAATTCCAGGGCTTAACACCAATGGCATTTCCTTGGCTCGGATAGATTTCTCCCCAAATGCTGGCTTGAACCCACCTCATACTCACCCTCGAGCTGCTGAAATCCTGACAGTATTGGACGGAACTCTGTATGCAGGTTTTGTGACATCAAATCCTGATCATCGTCTCTTCAGCAAAATCATGAAGCCAGGAGATGTGATCGTTTTTCCATATGGAATGGTTCATTTCCAGATGAATATAGGGAAAGGTCCAGCACTTGCCATGGCGGCTCTGACCAGCCAAAATCCAGGAGTCATGACTATAGCTAATGAAATATTTGGAGCTGAGCCAGCCATGAATCCCGATGTTGTTGCCAAGGCTTTCCATCTTGACAAAAAATTGGTCCTGAAACTTCAGGGTCAGGAATGGGCCAACCCATCATAAATCAACCAACTATATGATTGATAATCTTTATTAAAAAATGAGTTAGGCAAGAATTTCCTAAGCTCATCGGAATTATGTTCATGGAAATAAGGAGTATGTTTATGAGACATTCTTCATGTTTGGTTTAGAATAAGGTAAGAGAAAGATGTTTACATTGTTGTCTTTACTGAGTGATTATTGCCATCTTCTTCTTGCTAAATGCTGAAGTAGTTCAAATATGTACTTTCTTTTCGTTCTTATTTTATTTTTAAAAAATAATCAATTAAAATTTTATGATGGAAGGGAGATAAATATTCCATCTTTAATTATATCATGACGATAAAATCAAATCAATGAGTAGAATATCTATGTATACATCTGAAGCTCTAAACAAATTATAATTAATTTGATGAACATGATATATTATCTTGGTATTTTTATTTATCCTTTTGACGTAGATATCTGGAATACAAATGAGGAAGAGGACAATCCTCCATTAATGGATAGAAAGGCGCCTGTCTGACTTCCATGCATTTCTTGCCACACGTCCTGCCTCCCATTCATACCATTCATATTTTACTCAAATTGACTTTAATACCCTTTTCCAAAATTGAGAAATTCTCAGTTTCAATTGTATTGGAAGGTTATAAACGACTTTTTCAATTACAAACCAATCCCAATAATTCACATTACGTATAAAATATTAATACCATCTTTTATTAATTAATTTATTAATGTTTTTTGATATTTTAAAAACGTGAATAATTCAATTTCAATCATGTAATCCACTCGTCAGGCAGGAGAGGAGGGAGGGGACCTTAATTGACAATCTCAATTGGATTTATATTGTCAAAAAAAAACAAAGAAAATGTTGGTAAACTTTTGGATTTATGAAAAAATGATTGGTCATCATGACAGTAGCAGTTCATGACAGTATCAGTTCTAATTGTCTTATATAATTAAAAGAACAAATTATTTATAATTTTATGAAATAATTTAGCTTCAAAATGTTATATAAATAATTAATGATAGATAACTAATTATTGTTAGAATAATCACAGTAATTAAATGATGTGCGGGAGTTTGTGCATACGTCTTAATGCTGCTTCTGGTGTAATAATGCGGCGGAAATTGAGAAAGAAGAGGTGGTTATTACGGAAAAGCTAAAGTTGCCAAAATGATGAAGGATTATCTTGTTTTGATCGAATACGGAAAGTTGTGTGCAGCTCCGGTTTGAAAATACAGTGTGAAGATGGGTAGGCAGCCTTCATTATGAAATGGGGTCGAGCAGCTGGCCCCTGTTGACCTGAGCCACATGACTTCGCAAAAGGTTGCCGTCCAAACCTGCTACTTCACAATAGCAAGCCATTTCTCCAGGCGTGGCTCTCTACTTTTGATTTCCATTCTCCAATAAAATAATTAGAAAAAAAATGCATACAGCTCTTCTTCTGTCTCTTTCAACCCCATTTCTCAAACCACAAAACCTTCATCTTCTTCATGCAAATACTAACTCGACCACCACCCCAGCAGCTTGTTGCTTTAAGGGTGTTTCATGTCGAAAACTGCTTCCATTGTTGGCAGCTTCACTTCCAGGGTCATATCATATCAGACATGATCCTGGTTTCAAGGTCTTTGCTGCATCAGTTCCTGGAAGTACAAGTGACAATGAGACAAGCCTTGATTTGTCTCAGATTTCTCAGCTTGCTGCCTTGTTTGCAATTTGGTATCTTCTAAACATCTACTACAACATTTTCAACAAACAGGTTCATTTCCTTTCCCTCGTCATTCTCTTTAATTTGTTACCCTCCAGTTTGCTGAAAATTATAGTTTTACCCTAAACAAAACCATAAAATTAGAATTCAGCCTCTGAAAAATCTTGGATATTATAATTTAACCTTGGTACTTGGTGTAGGTTCTGAAGGTATACCCCTTTCCAGCAACAGTCACTGCTTTCCAATTTGGCTGTGGAACAGTCATGGTTATTACAATGTGGGCATTAAATATTTACCATAAACCAAAGCTTACTCCAACTCAGGTTGCTTTTTGTTTGGATCCCTGAACTTTTATGATTATCTTATTCAAACCCCTGAACTTTTATTTCATCCTATTGACTACCTAATTAGTTTGCAGTAATCTTGCCATTGGCTGTGATACACACAATTGGGAATCTACTGACAAATGTTAGCTTAGGAAAAGTTGCAGTTTCGTTCACTCATACAATCAAAGCTATGGAACCCTTCTTCACTGTCTTATTTGCTTCCATTTTTCTTGGTGATGTATGCCTTATTTTTTTCCATGTAATTTTAAATTCTATTATTGAAATAAAACAACTCAGACATTGAACTCCTGTTCATCTTTTCTCAAGAACAGAGACCATCTTTGTGGGTACTTTCTTCACTAATACCAATAGTGGGTGGAGTAGGACTGGCATCATTCACCGAATCCTCTTTTAATTGGTAAGATACCATTCACATATACATACATGTATAATTTCTGAGGGGATATTGATGAATAAATGTTAAATGCAGGACTGGGTTCTGCAGTGCAATGGCTTCCAATATAACTAACCAGTCTCGAAATGTACTCAGCAAGAAGTTCATGGTCAACAAACAGGTAGATGATTATATTAACTATCATATGGTTATTTGATTTTCAATATAAATGTATTTAAGTAAATTTAAAATCGTGTAATATATAAAATATAATAAAACGATATAACTAAGGAAGAGTGTTGTTTGACAGGAAGCACTGGACAACATCAATTTGTTCTCAGTAATAACAATCATCTCATTTGTTCTGTTAGCTTCCGCAGCTATTCTGATGGAAGGCATCAACTTTTCTCCTTCGTATCTTCGCTCTGCTGTGAGTATTTCTAATCATATCTTCATTCATCTTCGTTGGATCATCTTTACATACATACGATAAATATTTGCTGTGTTTCATGTTTATATCTACATGGTATGGAACTATTGATGTAAATAAAAATAATATTGCAGGCGAAGCAAGGGGTGAATGTGAGAGAGCTACTGGTAAGGTCTCTGCTTGCTGGTTTCTGTCTCCACTCTTACCAACAAGTGAGCCTCTCTTTCTCATTTCTTACCCTTAATTTTTTCAAAAAAAGTTAGGAATATCAAGCATATATATAAATTTTATATCATGATTGAAGTCAATTATTTTATCATTAATAAAGATTAAAATAAAGAATGATTTGAAGATGAAGATGAATGAACGATGCAGGTGTCATATATGATATTAGAGATGGTAAATCCAGTAACTCATGCAGTGGGAAATTGTGTGAAACGTGTGGCGGTGATAGTCTCTTCTGTCATTTTCTTCCAGACCCCAATTTCACCTCTCAACTCACTCGGTATACTCTATTTCTTCAATTTTATTTTATTTTTTGGAGACTTATTTCTAGTAGATTATCATTAATGAAATAAAAATAATTTAAAAGTAAATCACAGGAACTGCATTAGTTCTTGGGGGAGTGTTTTTATATTCAAGAGCAACGAGGATAAACCCACCAACGCCCAAGGCTTCATAGAGTTGTATTTCATAAAACTGTGTTGTAGATAGAAAGATTATTGTCTTCATTGTTACTGAGGAATACCTTTTTTTTTTTTTCCAACAATTTCATGAAATACAACAGAAAATGTGTCTATTACATTAAACATTAAAATGATATATAGAGAATGGTAAAGGGGACACAAAGTGGGGTTAAAAAATGGTAGCCATCAATGCCCGGACGGTAGAAGGGACCTTCCTCGATCAAGAAACACGACTATGGAGGCAATGGACCATGATATGACATAGAAGCATGCTGGTGATGGCATTACATAGCAGATACATCCTAACAGTCATTATCCTACGAAGCATCCTCATGATACTTACACTTTGGATACTTTCTACTAAAAACAACAAAATGTATTAGGCGGGAAAAAAGGAATACCTGGATTTAGTTCTAATCCTTCAACCTAAAATCAATCATCTACCTTCATTCCCGTTCTTTATATACTTTCTTTGCAACCCGGCCAATACAAAACAAAACCAAAAAAACAGGTGTAGAGGAATTGCACCTGCCTGGTGTGTAACAAAAACCATTACTGAAGGTTTGATCGATAAGCATCTTCGTCATTTGGAATCATGCCTTCCTCCTCTTTTTCCTCAAAATTTGAATGTGAACCATCATCATGCACATTCTCACCATGTCCACTTCCAGGCCTGCCACCACCATGAGATCCTGACCTGTCATGCTGGTCATGAGATGGTTGAGATATCCGATCTTTCTCCATCATTAACTTGTGAAAGCTGCGAACTGGAGACCATTCATGTGTAGACGCACAAGGAAGACTGCTACCTCTGCCACCAAGAGGAGATCTTGACCTCTCACGTTGGTTTTGTGGTGGGGAGGACACCCGACTTCTTTCCATCATCGCCTGATGAAAACTACGAACAGGGAAGCATGTGGATGGAGCCTTATCAGGGCTAGGGCTGCGATCACAGTTCCCACTTCTAGTATGGTCTGACCATCCTGAAGCATTACCTGGACTTCGACTGCGACCTCCATCATACCTGTCCCGACAAAAGAAATTTATAAAGTTAACATTGACAACGGCAATAGTAAAAAGTACATAACATCAATTTCTAAGGCAGTCCAAAATAAATTTAAAAAAATGGTCAGACGTAGCAGATATACCTGTCTTTTGAACCGTAATCATATCCATGGCCACCTCCGTGTTCAAACCTATTAGAATATGAATTAGACATCCCAAAACTGCCTCTTCCACTGTCCTTTCCACAACCATAATCACCACGTCCACCCGGGCCACCATCCCGTCCACCAGAGCTAGAGCCCCAACGCCTAAACTTGCTCATCCCACCAACACGAGAAGCCATATCACGGACCTCTGGGGGGACATTCTGGTTTGCACCTTCCAATACTTTGACAAGATCAGAGGCATGCTTAGCATCATGGTCACCAAAGAACGTGTAAGCAACACCAGTTGCACCTGCCCTGCCAGTTCTCCCAATTCTATGGACATAATCCTCCACTCCAGTAGGAAAATCATAATTGATAACAACCCTGGCAAACATTAACTACTTATTTCCATGATTCTATTTCCTTCCCAATTGCAAAACATGAAAATCAGGAAATATTAAAACTTATTATGCACCAAGTAACTAGAAGAAATGAGGAAAATATTACATAAGATGAAAGCCAGAGATGTGCTTGAGCATACATGTAATACATAACCTAGTTCCTACTGCCAAAAAAAAAAATTCAGCTTCTTTCCAAACAAACCTATACGCTCCTCCACATAACTTTGAAAAACATTTTATTGGTATTTCTGAATTTCCTTTATAATACGGGAGAAGTGGAGATTAAAATTCTCCATGTTACCATTTATAACAATTCCTCATCATCATTTGCAATAATATCAAATTTAAATCAGTTCTACACTTATTTTACTATTTGTTTACATGTTCTTGTCTCTTGTTTCAAATTTTAAAGATTAAGAAAACTTTGAGAAGAAAAAGACAAAGAAAAATTGAAAAAATTTTCCATAACTAAACGACCCCTAAAATTTGCATAGTGTTGTACTACTATATCACTACATAAAATGTCATCATTTCACAAACATTGGATGGCTCACAAAACTCAATTAACGGGTTATTTAATGCTACAGATACAGATTAATTTGAGGAATGCTTGGAAGCCATACTGTTCTTTCAAAGAAAAAAGTCAACTATCATTTGAACCAAAAAAAATTCAAGCGAGTCTATCTTTATAGAACAGAAGAATCACTAATGTACAATCATTTTACTGAGACAAACAGATCTATAAGGTCGATGTATAAGCAAAAGTTTCTAATAACACCCAAGTGCATGGGATACAAATAGAAGAATTGGAGATTGCATCCTTGCACACCCTGAAGCTATATTATATTAACAACATGACACTGATATTGGTGAGACATTAGCCTATGGTAGAAACATGAAAGTACTCAGCAAAAAACCTGATGTCTTTAATGTCCAGTCCTCGAGCAGCAACATCAGTAGCAACAAGCACTGGAGACCTCCCCGAACGGAACTGACTGAGAACATTATCCCTCTCACTCTGAGATTTATCTCCATGAATTGCAGCAGCTCCAAATTGTCGAGTAAGATTACGGGCAAGTTGATCACACATCTTTTTTGTTGAACAAAAAATAATAATTTTTGATCCAGGTTCTTGAGACCGTAATATCTGCTCTAACCTTCTGTGTTTCTCCATGTGTGGCAAAACTTCAACATACTAAAAGACAACACATAAAAAGTATTCAATGATAGATTACCAAATGATCATTCCCTGCTGTTAACTTGACCAGAGAATGCTTACATATTTTAATCCACAAGACAGAAAAACGTATCTTGATTAAAAGGTTTATATTTTCTTTGAATCACATAAAAGAAAATAATAGCATAGAGTGGACCTGTGTGATTGACTTGTTTGCCACAAGCTCATCAACATTGCCGATATTAACTTGCACCGGATTGACCAGTAGATCTGCTGCAATTTTCCGCACTTCCTTGGGCCAGGTTGCCGTGTACATGAGAGTTTGGCGACGAGAAGGCACTTCTGTAACTATCTTCCGTATCTGTGGCTCAAAACCCATGTCCAACATTCGATCAGCCTCATCAAGTACAAGGTAAGAAACCTGGATGAGGCTGATTCTCCTCATCTCCAATATGTCATTCAAACGGCCAGGAGTGGCAACCACAATATCCACTCCTCTATCTAGTTCTTTCAACTGGGGACCCTTAGGAGCTCCTCCGTACAAACACTGAAAAAAGAACATGCCAAAAGTCAGTATAACAATGAAAAGAAATGAAACCAATTACCAATAGTTTGCTGTAGTAAAAAAATTAAAAATTAAAAGACTGAACAGGGCTTTCACTAGAATGACTTCAAATTTTGAAAAATGGATCCTTTTTCAATATTCCCATCACCACTAAAATTGGTTCAGATTCTTGTCATATTTGTAAAAATGATGAAAATTATAAAAAATATAATTGGTACCTCTTTTAAACTTTTATGGGGCAAAAGAAGATATGTATTACTGAAGCATCAGACAATAATGCCTTTGTTAAATTTGAACTTATAAAGATTGCTAAATCAACACTTATCCATATTATTAAATAGTCTCAGGTAACTACATGCTCAGATGCCAACATGTCAACTGAAACAAAAGAACCTAATGGGAATTATTCATATATAAATAAACAAATCATCCTATGCCCAACAAAACATTAGAGCCTAGAGTAGCATACCGTGCAAGAAATCCTAGAAGACTTCCCAAACTTCACAGCTTCATCTTGTATCTGTGTAGCCAACTCTCTAGTTGGTGACAATACCAACACCGTTGGACCCATCTTAGGGTCATTGTGGCGGCGTTTTATATGAAAAAACCCAGGAACTAGGTAACCTAAGGTCTTACCCGAGCCAGTCTTTGCAATAGCCACTATATCTCTTCCCTGCATAGCAATTGGCCATGATTGTGCCTGGATTGGAGTTGGGGAAGAGAACCCTGCACTCTTTACCTGGAAAAAGTAAAAAGCCAGCAACCCCTGTGAGTGGTACTGACTTCAAGATTTCTGGTTGAAACTCTATTGGGCTAGCTTTGGCAGAAGAAGCACCATCCCCCACGCAGTCCGCAAAATGCTTGCTGATGCAAACTGGAGCAGGAGGAGGCCTCTTCTTCCTATCAGACTGAGTGGCAGAATACATCAACACCAACGGTAGCCCCAGCCATAAACTTGGGTGATTGGTATCAGTGATTCAGAAAGCCCTTCCAGAAAATAGTTAGATCGTATAAGGGCACTCCAAAATATATGTAAAGCCCCCAAAAGTGAGGGAAGCACAGTGTACGATATTGACTCCTCCCAGGAGCAAATATCGCACCTGCAAGTGAAAGGTACAGCGAGAAATTTAACCAAGAAATATGTAACTTGCATTGGACTTCCAGCAATAGCAGAATTTTACACAAGAAACACTACATCTTGTGGTTTGCTGTCATACATGAGCACTTGAAAGCAACCAACAATTAAGTAAAAATAGGAAAGCAGAAACACATACCTCCCTCAGAATCTCAGGTGGAAAGCCAGCAGCTTCAAATGAAGTAAGAGGCGGAGGCACTTTATCTCCCTAACATAACAATTAAAACAATCAAAAGAGCTAAATATAAGATTCTCTAAAGAGAGCAACTCTTTTTGTCCCAACAGAACAAAATAAAGATGGATTAAGGTGGTATTATACATTCAGATAGTTATCAGCTGACGAGAATGAAAAAGTTGTAAGAACTTACAATAACTGAAATTTCATGCTGATGACAATAAGCCTCCGGAGACAAACCACATGCTGCACTTGATGATCCATGCTCCCCAGCAGAAGAGCCAGCAGGCCCATTAACCATCCTACTAGGATCATTTTGAGATGGATTTGCTCCTCCTCTTGAACCCTGATTAAAGTAGCATAGATTTAAGAAATCATTACTTCCTTCACTTAGCTTGAAGGCGAAGATGCACTACCAATAAAAACTAATACTTGAACAAAAAACTTTGAACAACTTTACAAGACAACTTAATAAACTTTGATAAATATTAATCACAATGTAGGTCAAATAATAGGTTGAGATACCAACGAAAAATAAAAAGACAGGACACATGCCTGATCAAAATCTGTTCTCACGGCAGGTTCAGATCCACCATTGTCTTCAATACCATAGCTATCAACTTCTTTAACAGGATTACACTCACAGCTAGAAGATTGTGGCTCGACCTGGACGGAAGAACTTACTGGAAGTGAAGAAGACTTTGATGAAACAGGTGGAGCACTTGGTCTCTCATACTGAGTAACGTTGGTCTCAGGATTCCAAAAATAAAGGTACCCAGTTTTACCATCAACTAAACCTCTCCATGGTTTAGGTAAGGTAGGGTCCTCAGGTGCATACCGTGGACGAGCACTAGCGGTTGCAGTAGCCGCCATTACAAAGCAAACCCACCAACAGAATCCTATAAACATAAATAAATCAGAAACAAAGATAAAACAGGACCATCATGAATTTCAAGCAAAAAAAAAAATTACATATAGTGATCCAATAAAAATTTACAGTAATCTAACACAAAGCAAAATAAGGTGAAGTTATGGTTAAGCCAATCATTGAAGGAAAACACGAGAAACCAAACACTGAGCAAAAACAAGCATTGATGCTGGACATATTTGCAGTCAGCAAAAACAAACGTCATAACAAAACTCTTGCTCGGCGACAATACATTATAAAGCAAATATTCTTACACACTATTACTTAATGCAATGAGACAGTCCCATAAGAATTTTCATCTAAGATGTTGAGAATTGTGATCATCTAATAAAACTAAAATAAAAAGGTTACAGAGGATCGAAGAGCAAACATGCAAAGGGAAAACTGCTCATCTACTACGTGCAGAAGCAACCAAACAGAGGATTAAAACAAAAACCCTAGAATTTTAATCTATTCACGTCATGAGCAGAAACAATGCTCGGATCTGAAAAGTTACTGATTTATGTTTCTCTTCAAGGGAAGAATTAGCATGAATTTGGGAGGAGAAAAAGAGATTTACCAGACGGAAATGGGTATTATTTGATCAAATTAAAGAAAGAAAGAGGGAAATGTGAAAATGATGGCTTCCTCTCTGGAGCTAATGATTCGCTCCCTAACCCTGGCAGAGGGAAGGAATGAGTGAGGAAGGTAAGTGACGCCAGCCTCACCATTAAAGGTGCTTGGAATTCTTAAATTTAGATTATTTTTTAATATTAATACCTTATTTCATTTTATAATAAATATTTTTTATCATGTTATTTCATTTCTATAATTCATTTAAATTATATGGCTGTTTAAGTTTTTTTTATTATTTTATTTTATTGTTGATAAATTGTTTGTTTTCATATATATTTTTTTATTCAAAAAATATTAATTTTGTTATAATATAAGTTATTTAATTTTAATTTATTCTATATTATGATTATCAAAAAATAATTAAAATGATGTTGAACTTAAATTCTAAAAATCAATTTATAAGCATAATTCTTATAATTTATAAGTATTTAAAAATCTAAATAATTATATATTTATTTGCAAAAACTAAATGATTAAATTAGCAATGTATATATTTGATAATATATTATATGTGATTGTAATTTTTATGAACATAACTTAAAATATTAAATTATTTTACCAAATAATAAATCGTAATAACTAAATCTCTTATTACAATTACTAGAAATTTATTATAATGATTTTAAAAAGTAGTTTAAATTCATCGCTAAATATATAAATAGTATGAGTTTTGAAGATTACCTATCTTTTATTTTAAAGCAGAATAAGCCACCTCTGGGCGTTTGGTCTAGTGGTATGATTCTCGCTTTGGGTGCGAGAGGTCCCGAGTTCGATTCTCGGAACGCCCCTTTCTTGTTTCTTGGATTTTTTAATTAAGAGATTCCGCCGCATCCTGTAATTCCTATTATGCCCTTACAGCTTGAAGCCTATTCTCTTTTTGAGGTCCGATATGAGAGAACCCAACCCACTAGGCAACAGGCTCTGCCCTGCTTGCTGTTACATAACCGATCCAAATAATAATAATAACGAATAATTAGAGAAATAATAAATTCCTCTTTAATATTTATAAAAATAATAGATAATTTTAAAACTATTAAAACAAATAATGACTTCTCTATTATAATATAATCCATAAATTCCAACATAAATATTTATTCCATTGTCATTAATCATATTAAAATATCTCAAATAAATAAATTCAATCATATGATATCATTTCAATGATGCATATTTTATCATAAAAACTTGACTAAAATGGAAATTAAAAAGTATAATTAGATGTTACTGAAGTTGAGTTGTAAGTTGGTGCAAATTTCATAAAATTTACTTTTAACTTGGCTTGAATTAAATTAGAATAAAAAAGATAAATTGAAATCAAATAATGCAAAAAATAAAACTAATGTATTTTAATAAAATATGGGATGACTAAAGGAATAAATTTTATAAATAAATAAATGTAAACTTTTGCATGAAAAACACCTTTTAAGAAAATGAGAAAAACATTATAATTTATAATCATCTAATGATCCAAAATCAAACGGTAATAAATTAATAATTCAAAACTATCTTAAGTTTAATAAATTTGTTGTAATCATAAAATTCTAGTCGCTGCGGATAAGGATACCATCAGCGGGTGCGTTGCGTATAGGGTGAGAAGTCGACTCCACATCTCCTTCCCTGCGCCGGAGCTGGTAAAAACCCTAACTGCCTGCCTAACAGGGAAGCATACCAAGATGAAAATACACTGCAGGTTCTGTTCATAGGGCATGTGGGGGAGAAAAATCCACGGGGCTTTCGGTCGTCTAATCAATCAATCAAAAGCCGAAACAATCAAACAAATTTTGATCTTTTTGGGCGGTTGAGGCTATGGTGGGCCTTCTTCAACTACACTTGGACCAAATTTTCTCTCTTTTTCCCCTTCCACGAAGAAGAAAAGCAAAAACAGGAAAAGGGCAAAACTTGATTTGACCTAAGTATAGCAAAGGTACATTTTTTTTGATCCCTTCAAATTAAAAATGTTTATCAATATGTTCTATGATAATCCATCATCTCCAAGTATATAATATTTTAATAATGTTTGATTTAGTTAATTAGATTTCATTCTTCAAATAAATGCATTTTATTTCAAATTTTAAAAGAATCATTTTGTAATATTATCATTTCTTTCATTTTCACGAAACTATTCTCTTATCAACTTGTGTATTTATGATCAGATTATTATTATTCATATAAAATAGCACTTTTACTTGAAGGTAAATTAATTGAAACATAGATCGGATAGGCATTTGGTGGTCCTTGTCGCATGAAATCTCAATCAAATGGTTGATGGATAGAATAATGGTACAGGAGAAAGATCGGAATAAGATCTTCATGCAAGTGTAGGTTCACGTACACTTCACATGGCAGAACAATCCCCCTATAACCCTAGCCTTCTGTGCTTTTTACTGTTCTAGATTCTGTTTTCTTATGCAACCATACGCAAGATCCTTAATTTAAGCTCACTAACACACTCCCATTTCAATTATTTGATTCAAGTGTCTTTATGCATATTATTCCATTCCCCCTATTCGAATTCAAAGTTTTAATTAAAATATTACCTATTCCTTATCAAATGAATATTATACACATATTCCAATCATTTTATAATATTTTTTTATAATCATTACCAATTCATTTAACATTTATTAATTTACAAAATTAATCGTAATTAAATATAACAATTATGATATTTTCTATTAACTTGGTTTATTGGGTGAAAAGAGGGTGTCTCTTTTAGGCAGAATTCTTGTGGGTGCAGACAAGTTAACTTGGACCTTAAATTGACCAATCACAAGAGCCGAAAATGCTCCAGAGGGTAAAACAATACTTAGGACGTATGTATTTCGATTCCATTCAAAAATGATAAATGAAAATGAAAATTGTAGGTTATTAATCGATTTAATTAAATTAATTATCTTTATATTTTTTAAAATTATATAATTGTAGTTTAAAATAATATAATGATACTATTAAACAATATGAACATATATCTTGAAAGGTATTATATTGTTTATTAACCGTTAGCTAAATTAAGTAAAAAATTTTGATTCGATTAATTCGTATAATTTAGTTAATAAATTTTGATTAATAGTGAAAATTATTATGTTATATTATATTTATTTCAGTTGTTGACACTTAGGTGGTATAAAGTTATAGTGGATGGAGGAGAGAAACCTTCTGTTGGACATGAAATGTGGGTTGCTTTTGCTTTTTATTAGCAATAATATTTCTTGACTGTCTTGTGTTTTCGGAAATGGGCATTCTATACCCACCAAGATTCCTCATATTTAAATTATATATATATATATATATATATATATAATTTTATTATCAGTATAAAGCTTTGCTGCATTTGCTACTCTCAGTTGTCTTTCTGAACTGTTATTAGTCTAAGCTCTCCATAATCAGTTTCTGTTCATTTTCTCTTCCTTGTGTTTATATCCATACACTCCACAATCTAGTCAAATACAGATAGAACAAAATATTTCGACTAGATTACATATGTATGTGTATGTGTTTCTACATGTATGTATGCGTGTAAATTCCCAAACCACACATATATTATTTTCTTCTTACATGAAATGGATACAACAATCCAACCAATAATTTCACAGCAGAAAGCAATCTTGAAACGACCCCTTCTTCATGCTAAGTAACAATCATAATATTGTAAAGGGTATCTTCTCCTATCCTCAATGATTGATATTTGATTCTTAGGACTACTACCCAAAAACACATCAACTCCATGTAAAGCAATGTACCATAAAAAAAATACCCAATACTTTCTTGATTATCTGGTTTGAGTATTGAATGATACATAAAAAACCCGTTTCGTTGGATTCTCATTATAGGATACGAACTTTTGATGGCTTCTATCAACACGTACTTGATAACAATACCCAATATTGCGCGAAATAAAAATAACTACCTGCTGCTACCACGACCTCCTCTCCTTTGAGTATCAAAACTATTCCAAGAAGAGTCAGGATAATGAAACCCAGAATTTTGATCATAAGAAAAACCTGATCCTGATCCATGGCTTCTCCCAAGCTGAGATGATGATGATGATGAAGGTGGATCAGATAGTTGATCACTATAATTAGCAAACCTGATTAAATCAGCATTAGTATCATCTAATTCTTTTTGGAGCCTAATAACTTGCCCTTGAAGAACAGAAATGGCACCAACGCACCCATAAACAGGATCCTTCATTCTAGCCTCAGCTTCGTAGGCAAGAGAATTGACAGCATCTTCTCTTTGATGAGGTTGAACTTCATTCAGCAACTTGCTTACATTGCTTGCCCCAAATATTTTATGAACATTTGCAAATTTTTGAGGCTCTTCTGGTGGGAAATATGGTGCAAATACGCAATCTGGTAAACATTTTCTCCTCAAAAATTTGCATGCAGCACATGGAGAATTTGAGTAGCTTGAAGATGCCATTACCTTTCCTGTTATACAACAACATATAGTTCATCCAATTACCAAAACAAACACCCAAATCCGATTATCGAACCGTAAAATTTCTCTTCTAAATACTTCTATAGTTCATTAATGTTTATCTAATAGTATCCAAGCGTATCTTTTCTTCCTGATCATGTGTATCCCAATCAACAAGAACATATTGAACTCGTACGTTTTACATAGCATAAATTTGAACTTAAGGGCATGATTTTCTTGGGTTTTCCTTTATATATATATATATATATATATATATATATATATATGTATGTATGTATGTATGTGACATACTGTGGCATGAGAGATGAAATCAAGGAAACGAAACATGAATGAAAACGAAAGGATAGATGATGCATATGATGCACATGTTTATAGGTTGATTCTTCCACTGACCTTTATGTCTCTGGCTAGGTTTCTTTTGATGATTCAGAAGAGAACTAGGGAATCGTAAGATCAGTACTTTGACTGTACCAAGAAAGGAAGGAAAAGGAAAAGGACTATGCAGCCATTCAACAGAGATAGAAATTTTTGGTGTTTTATTATCAGATGTGAGAGTTCCATGAGTGGAAACCCTAGTTATAGGGCAGAAGGCCACAAAAAAAAAAAAAGCAAAAAACAATTAAATAAATATTATATAAAAATAAAAACCCTACAGTGACAAAAGGCAAGGTAATCAAAGGGCAAAAATTATTTAATTCATTTATTAAATATTATTTATATTAATATTTTCGTAAATGTATAATTTTTGTGTTAAAATTTCATAATGAAATAATATCATATTTCTGATAATTCAAGTAATATTTGAATATTTATTGATTACATAAATTTACATATGAATAAAATAACTCAATTTAAATATATTATTTTTAAATAATAAATTAATATCCATTTAAACATTATATAATGATATATATAAATATTTTGGATGCCAATATCATTAAAAAAAAAGGCTAGTAATTTGTGTTATTTGATGACCCCAAAATTTCACTAGGCTCCATTCGAAAAGCAGTTGATTTATGAAATTTTAAAATTTTATTAACCATATATATGTTAAATATTTATATTTGATAAATATATTATTTGATTGAAGTTATAATTTGAAATTCATAAATATTCAATAATAACGATATAGAATTTTTTTAAAAAAATATTGTAATATCTTAATAAGTTAGTTAGTTTACAAAGGAGATCATGTATTAATATAATTTTAATAAAAATAAATAAGATATAATATAATATATGTATATAAGAAATTTATAAATATTAAAAATTAAAAATTTTAAAATATCAGTCAGATGTCATATTATAAATATCATAAAATAAATGCTTTAATTTATATATGTATTTTTTATTTTTTATTTAAATAAATAAATATATATTATAAAATATCACATTTTGATGAATTAGCTAATGCATATTTTAATAAAAATTATTTCAAATTTTACTTAATATTTTTTTTAAAAAAATAAGTGTATTTAAATAAAAAACAATGTATATTAAATAATTGATTAATTTAATATGTAAACTTTGTGTATCACTTAAAATGTACCAGAAATCAATTCGATAAATTCAATGAATTATAAACTTTTTTAAAAAATTAAATTATATATTAAAACTAACCAAATAATGATCTTTGTTGATCGTACATTAGAATTAAAATTAAATGATTTATAGTTAAAATGAATTTTAGGTTAAACATCTATCTAATTTAAATATAATTAATTTTAACCAAGTAAAAATATCTGTAATTATGAAAGGTATATATATGAATTGAAAATCTGAAGCGAGTATAGGGTTTATACTATAAGAAGCAAAAGAGTCAGTGTTGAACTGACAGTGAAAATGTAATATCATTAATGTGGTTAAGTGCACTCACTCTTAAATGGTCTTATTATTATTTATTAAAAATCTATAATAATGGAATATTATATAATAGGATAATCATTCTGTATACAACATCTTAAGAAATTATAAAAAATATTATAGTTTGAATATTGTTATTAATGCACGCATACATTTACTTACATGTTGGAGGTAATCTCGTATTCTCTATAAACAAATCGTGTGTGTATAAAAAAACACCTCATTCGATAATAAATTTATAAATAAATTAAAATTAATTTGGATTTAATCACTGTCTGATGTAATTAAATTAAATAATCAAACAGTAAAAAAAATTTGGTAAAACGGTATCGAACAGCAAAAAGAAAAGGAAAAGAAGGAAATGATGAATGCAAGCAATTAAAAAAAAAGGTTGGTGCTCTTTTTACAAGAAAAAGGCAGCGTCGGCAGGGAGGCATTATTATTAAAAGATTAGTGTTTTTTTTTAAATTAAATATTATTTGAATATGTAAGATGCCATTTAATAGTATTAATGGTTTCACTTGTTCAAAAATACTAAAATCTGTCTCAGACATTACATTATAATAATAGTATTAATAATAGTACATATACAATCATAATATTATTATATTATACTGAGATTGATGGACAAATTTTATATTAATTTGATTTTATTAATAATATAATATTATGTATGAATCAATTATTATTCATATATTAATGATTTAATAAGATGGGGGAGAAATTACTTTTCAAGGCAGAAATGAGTGAGGGAGTGATTGAGCATTGAGAGAACAGTCCGAAAAGAGGGTCGGTCGAAGAATGACACTCTTCTAATTGATTACAAATTAGACATTAATATTTATTAGTTTATAATATGAATTGCATAATTAAAATTATGCATTCTACCCATTTGCGTCAATTGGATATTCCCCACATTCTTTTTTCCCTAAGATTTATACTGTATTAATTACTTACCAATTCTATTAATTATAATTAGTGGGTTTAGTTTGTTGCATTAATTGTTATATTAAGCATTCAATAGTTTTTAATCCCACTTTCCTTTTTTATTAGTGAGTTCATCTATCCATTTTGTTTTGATTGATTTTGTCTCTTTCAACTTGATGATTTTATTGTTTCTTGGGTTGAAAGGTATCATGTCTTTGTCTTCTTTTTTTTTTTTAATATTAATATTAGAGATTAACTAAACTTATAATATAAAATACCAATTCTCAATAATATTATTATATTAATTATTAATCGATAATTGTCTAGAAAAAAGATTTTCATCAATAAGTTTAATTTACATGTAGTTCTTTTTTTTTGGATTGTAAAATCGTACAAAATCAATATATATCTAATAAATATTATCTATTATTTTAAAAAATACGATTTAACTGCATTTTTAATACGAGTATCTTGTTACTTGATTACAATAACTATTTTATTTTATTTTCATTTTTATATAAAATATTTATATTGGTGAAGATTGTTTAAATATCATTTACTATATTAAAATGTGAAAACATTTTAATTCATTAAATTAAAATTTTTACGTACACGTAAAAGATCAATACAAATCCGGGCAAGGGATGATTTGGTGGGTTTGAGACCTCCCGAATCAAAATTGTCCCAAGATCACAGGATGAGGATTCGAACCCTGGATGTTGTTAAAAATAAAAGGTAGATCCGCTTTAATTTATGTATAATAAATTTAGAATTTATATTAAAATAATCTGAATAATTCATAATAATATAGCACGATATATTTAATATAATAAATAAATAAATAATATAATTAATTTTAAAATAAGACATAAAATAATACATGAATGTATAAATATATAAGGAATAAATAATTATAGAAAAAATTATAAATTTGATATCTATATTTTTATATATTTTTATTTTCAACTTTAAATAATTAATTTTTATTTAATAATGCATTTGAACTATTAATTTCTTTATTCTTAATTAGACGTTTCAATTATATTTTATAATCTAAATGATAATCTACTTAGATTTTAATAATTAAATATATATTATAAATTATAACTAAAAAATCCTTGATTATTATTTAATTTCATTATTTCTTCTAATAAACATAAAACTATGATCCAGATTTTGGCCGGACAGTCTCAAAAATTGCCTTCTTTTTTTGCCATTTTCTGTTGTTGAAAGAACCAGAAAAATATCTAATGAATTTCTGGCTTCCATTTCTCCATTTGTTTCCCTGATCAAACAGACAAATTTATAAAGGAGAAGGCAGGAAAAAAGCAAAAAAAAAAAAAAAAAAAAAAAAAAATTGATTGGCTGAGGTTTGTTAAATGGAAAAAATGGCGTCCA
>CANYBF011500825.1:0-22144 GCA_948192965.1 Dalechampia spathulata | reverse complement strand
CTCATACCCTAACCAAACTAAAGATACCCGAACGGGTATGAGGCTCAAAAAAATGACAAAAACACTAAATGCAACCCTAAATCGAATCCTGAACTGCACCAAGATGAATCAAGATGCCCATGAGGGCAAAACGATAAAGAGATAGGCTCAACTCATCCCAATCAATCCGACCGATCCAAAATTAGGGTGCGACATAAACCAAATTATAAACTCTCATTGTAGCACCAACATTTTGGTTAACAGATCCCTGAATGCTACCTCAGCCACCGGTACTACTACCTCTGCCTCTGCCTCTACCTCAGCCTGTACTTTGTGATACCTCTGGAATAGATCTAGGTGCTAGATTTTACTAGTAAGACCCACCTTCGGATACAATGTGCATCGGCATATCTTGACGTACCAAACACTCTCAAGCAAAATGACTAGCATCTCCATATTTACAACATAAACCTATACCAAACTTATAAGCACCATAATGTAAGCGGCCATATATATGACATGAATTTGAGCCTATCCTTAATGTACCATGATCGATAAATCTCTCTTTCTGTCCCTGTCTAGGTGTAAAGGAGCCTCTAAATCTACCCCTCTTTTGACTATTAGAAGAAGAATTAGCTCCCTTGAATGGTCTATGGAACTACCTTCTATAACTCTCTTCTTCTTTAATCGTCCATTCTTGATTAAGTGCATTAGCAATAAGAGCCAAAAAATCTTCATAATTAAATCCTTAAACTAATGCCCTAATCCAAGGATCTAATCCCAGCTTGAATCTTTTACATCTATCTCAATCAGTGGCTAGAATACTAGTGGCATAGAAAGCAAGTCTCATAAATTTACTTTCATACTCTGTACCTGATATGCTCCCTTATTTTAAACTGATGAACTCCTATAATTTACGATTAGTGTAAGCAAAAGGTACATATTTCTAGTGCAATTCCCACTAAAAGTCATCCCAAGTTAAGATAGGTGGATCAGCCATGCTTTAGGGAATAGTATTCCATCACTCATAGGCATCATCCTATAATAAGGATAAGGCATACTCAAATTTAGCAGAATTGGGACATCTTAATTGATAGAGTAGCCTCCTAGTCTATTCTAACCACATCCATGAAAAGTCAATGGCTCTATAACCCTTTAATTTCTTGAAATCCATCTTATATTCCTCCTTGTTCTTAACTGAAGGTGGAGCTGATAATGTTACAGGTGTCTACCCCTATCTCTACATGTATCATAGAAATTATGCAAACTGGGTGGCTATCGATACAACTATAGAAGCATTAACCTATTCCATGTGAGGTACCCTCTCTCCCTACTCTCTAAGCTCACCTTGGTTACCTACGTCACGTGGTCCTTGTCAAACCTCATTCTTGTCTCTAGCCTTAGATGTACCCTCTTAGGGATTAAAATTACCCCCACCTTCTTAACCAACTATAACTACCCTATCGATCATTATATCTAATCTGTAATACACATATACATAGATCGTAGTAGTCAGCAATAGTAAGGACTAATAATACTCATATTATGTAGCACATTAGTCATAGGCAGTAGTTACATCATGCAACAATCATAATTTAAACAAACCATAGCTCTGATACCACTAAAACATGTCACACTTACACTTGAAATAACATGCTTCTATAGTATAATTAATAATCTCCTAAATAGGGAAATCATTAATTACACTACAAGGGATGCATAAAATGTTTTGCAATATAACGGCTATTTTATTATCATTATGATCTTACCTAAATATTTCATTCACCTGTATTCTTGTATTTTATCATATCACATAATTTGCAAACATATCATGCATACATCATATAATGTTTGTATGTCTTTCATGGTTGCCATCATATATTATTGTCATATCATATTATCAAAACATAGTGATAACGTAATCATATATACATCATAAAACTAGCACCCACGGGCTACTGCCAAATGAGTATACACGTAATATCATTCAACTTTCATTTATAATAAGTATTCAAGTATCATTCCATTTTATAGCATTACATATTTCACAATCAAGGATTAAATGTATACACAAGTCATACATATGTATGTTGGTATGCAAATCATGTATTAAGAATAAATATATCTCATTAAGACGTAGTATAACATGAATAAGTAAGTGGCATTAACTTTATTTCCTACTTTTAAGTGTATATTAATAAGTATAATAATAAATTATAATGCTTAATAAGCATAACATTAAGTTTAGATGCCTTAAACATCCTTTCCTTAAGTGATCAAACCATGTTATATAAGTTACTATTCATTTAGTCATTTTTACCTATGTTGGATTTGTAATTGCATCTACATGTTCATGTGTAGTTGAATGCCTTAATGCCTTATTATTAAATCATGTATGGTATCTAGTCATTATTCCTTGATACATGCACATAATAATTCATTTAAGCATTTAAAACAAATTCATTTGGTGAATCATATTAGTACTTAAAGTTCCAAGCAATTCATGCATTAACATATTCTGCTTTAGTGTAACAATCTTCATTGTGTAAGCATTTTGACCATGCAAGTGACTTCTAAATAGAACAATCCATATACCAATGGAAATTAGACTTAAAGAGATTTCAAACTATACATTATATGTTCAAAAATGCAATTATTAAGGTAGTCATAATGCAATCATCGCAAGCCCCTAACTCTGCCTTACATATTTCAAGTATTCCGAAATTTTCGTCACTTTACTTATATCGACTTATATCTCATTAGTCATTGATATGATTTTGCATATATTCACATCATACACTCTTATGGACCAAAATATGTGTCACATCATGAAATAAGCACACATGTTGCATTCATAAAACTACTTGAAATGTTATGTTTTATATATTATTGATGCGAAAATGATGTAAAATTATCATTATGATGATAAGCATATAATAAGATTACAGTTTATAGCTCAAATGATGAAATTGAAAATTTTGCCAAAACCACTGAAATGACCCTTGAACTGTATTAAATCGATGTTTTCAATGTTAAAAATACTTAATTTGATTAATTGACTATGCTCAAAGTGTTTGTGTTAACTTAAATTAGGTATATGAAAATTTTAGAAAAATTGGATTAAATTTTTTTTAATGATATCATAATTGAGTAATGATGATGTAAGCAAGTGAAATTAAATTGATTTTTCTTAGAAAATGAATAATTATGAATTAATGTTGAGTTAGTATCATTGAATAATAAAATTTACATATTAGAAAAGTAAAATTAGTAATTTTAATTTAGATGACATGACGATATCATAAAGTGGTATTATTATGTCACTAATGCATGATAATTAAATTAATGATATGAAAATAAATAAATAGATGAATATATGATTAAAATAGGGTAATTCAAAGTATAATTGAAGTAGAATAAATAAATAGAAGAGGGATTGGTAATTGAAAAAGTTGTATACGAAATTGGAAAAGTAGTTTTGGAGAAGGTATTGATGGATGGAGAGAGAAGGTAGGAATATTAATTTAATTTGTTTGGAGAATTGATGAATGGTAATTATAATTAAAATAGAAGATATTAGAGTATATTTCAAACATGTAAAATGAAATTTAAGTTATGATTAAAGGATTTAAAAATAAATATAGGAAAATAATTAAGTTTAGGGGCTAAAATGGGGTAGTTGGTGTTCTTTAGGGACTAAATGGTAATTTTGCAGAATGGAATGCATTCAGCTAAAATTTCCCCCTCATTTGGACTTCATTTCACTCAAACAATTATTCAAATCCCATCTGGCCAAAATTCTCATCCCCCATATTTCATTTTTCTCTCCAAACCTCTTATTTTCCATCTTATCAACTTAACCCTAGTTTTTCCATTTTTCTTGTAAGCAGTCAACTTCTTCTTCATTTATTCTTCATCTTTCTTCTAAAACTTCAAAAATCTTACAATTTTTAAGAAAATTCTTAAGTACAAGACAAGATATATCCATTTTCTTCTTGTTTCTTCATGAAAGCGCATGTATCATTCAAGTAATCAAAAACTGCAAGCTCTCCTCTTCTTTTTGCTTGGTTTTTGAAGTTTTAAGCTAATCTAATGTTGGATCTTCAATTTTTGGTCAAATATGTGCATGTTTCTTCCATTAAAAGAGTGATCAAAACTCTTTTCTTAAGGTACCATAAGAGTAAGTTAAGATTTCTTAAGTTTTAGTGATTTGGTTATAAACTGAAACTTCTATGAACTAAATCTTCTTTCTATGGTTAGATCTAACTTATTTTAGTGCATGCATGTGGGTTAAAGTTGTAGATCTACAAGGAGGAAGTCAAAAGGTGATTAACCATACAAAATTTATAGCATATATTCAAAGGAGGTTACTTAAAGTGAAGATTTGAGTTATATAGTTTGAAAGGTGAGTTGGTAAGTATAAAATAGTATTAGATCTATATGATTTGTGAATTTTTGATCCTAGTGAGATTGAAGTAGTTATTAATTGGCAAGCACCTAAATCTATTACTGAGGTGCATAGTTTCCTTTGTTTAGCAGGATAGTACAGACGGTTTGTCAAGGATTTTTCCATGATTGCTACACCCTTAACTATACTTCTTTAGAAAGATGTTCCTTTTGAGTGGACAAAGAAGTGTCAAAAGAGCTTTGATAAGTTGAAATAGTGTTTAACTCAAGTACAAGTACTAATTTTACCTACACCAGGAAAATATTATGTGGTATACAGTGATGCTTCACTCAATGGTCTGGGATGTGTTTTGATGCAAGAAAGAAAGGTGATCGCATACGCTTCTCGACAACTTAAGCTGTATGAACGAAATTATCTTACTCATGATCTGGAATTAGCTGCCATTATGTTTGCTTTGAAAATATGGCATCATTATCTTTATGGTGAGCAGTGCTATATCTACACAGATTATAATAGTCTAAAGTATTTGGGAGCATAGAATAAGTTGAACTCAGGGCAGAGATGATGGCTTGAATTGATCAAATACTATGATTGTCTCATTGATTATCATCCTAGAAAGGCTAATCTGGTAGCTGATTCTCTTAGCTGAAAGACTTTTGCTATGTTACAACAGTCATCATTGATGTTAGTAGAGGAAATTCAACAATTAAATGCTCTTTTAACGGTGCAAGTGGATTGTATCCTAGCAGAATTACAGCTATAAGTGAGACCATTGTTGATAGAATGAATTAAAGAAGTTGCCCAAAATGATGAAGAGTATCAAAAGTAATCGGGGAAAATTCAATTGGGTAATCAAAAGGTTTTTACCTTGGATTCAGAAGGTTTGTTGAGGCATAAAGATCGTATCTACATTCTAGCTGATGAGGAGTTAAAGAGGCAAAGACTGGATGAAGCTCATAATAATCTATATTCTTATCATCCAGTAGGCACTAAGATGTATAGAGATTTGAAGCTATCCTATTGGTAGGTAGGCATGAAGCGAGATATTGCAGAACTCATTTCTAAGTGTTTAGTGTGCCAATGAGTTAAGGCTGAACATCAAGTACCAGTAGAATTATTACAACCATTATCTATTCCAGAGTGGAAATGGGATAGAGTTATGATGGATTTTATCCCAGGATTGCTATTGATACAGGGTAAACATGATGATGTATGGGTAATTATTGATAGATTGACCAAGATGGTACATTTTTTACCTATTCGGATGGATTATAGTTTGGAACGATTAGCAGAATTGTACATCAAGGAGATAGTAAGACTTCATGGAGTGCCATCATCTATTGTTTATCATAGAGATCCATGATTTACTTCTCCTTTTTAGGGAAGTTTTCAATAAGCTTTAGGTACTAAAGTGCATTTCAATATGGTATTTCATCCTCAGACATACGAACAATCAGAATGAATCATTTAGATTCTAGAGGATATGTTGAGAGCTTATGTACTAGAATGGGTCGGAAGCTGGGACAAGTATATTCCTCTTATTGAATTTACTTACAACAACAGTTTCTAATCCAGCATTCAAATGGCACTGTATGAAGCACTATATGGGAGACAATACAAAACACCATTGAATTGGGATGAAGTTGGCAAATGACAGATGATTGGACCATATTTAATCCAACAAGAAGAGGATCATGTGAAATTGATCAAAGAACGGTTGAAAGCTGCATCAGATTAGTAGAAATCATACATTAATTTGAAACGACGGGATATTGAATACAATGTTGAGGATAAGGTATTTTTGGGAGTATCTCCATGGAGGAGAATTTTGACATTTGGGTAGAAAGGGAATTTAAGTCCGAGATTCATTAGCCCGGATGAAGTATTGGAAAAGGATCGGACCACTGGCGTATCTTTTGGCTTTACCGCCAGAGTTAGAGTATATCCACAATGTTTTTCATGTATCTATGCTTTGAAGATATAGGTCAGACCCGTCATATGTTATTCCAGTGGAGAACATTGAAGTTCAATTGAATTTGTCTTATAACAAAGAATCAATTAAGATTCTGGCGCATGAAACAAAATAATTGAGAAACAAATGGATTCCATTAGTGAAAGTGTTATGGAATCATCACACGAGGCAAGAAGCTACTTGGGAGAGAGAATTGATTCTGAGACAACAATATCCTCACTTGTTCATAGTTAATTAAATTGATTTTTCTTAAAAAATGAATAATTATGAAATAATGATGAGTTAGTATGATTGAATGATAAAATGTACATATTAAAAAATTAAAATTAGTAATTTTAAATTTAGATGACATGATGATATCATAAAGTGGTATTATGATGTCATTAATGCATGATAATTAAATTAATGATATGAAAATAAATAAATAGATGAATATATGATTAAAATAAGGTAATTCAAAGTAGAAATAAATTAGAATAAATAAATAGAAGTGGGATTGGTAATTGAAAGAGTTGTATAGGAAATTGGAAAAGTAGTTTTGGAGAAGGTGTTAATGGATGGAGAGAGAAGGTAGGAATATTAATTTAATTGGTTTGGACAATTGATGAATGGTAATTATAATTAAAATCAAAGATATTAGAGTATATTTTAAACATGTAAACTGAAATTTAAGTTATGATTGGAGGATTTAAAAATAAATATAGAAAAATAACTAAGTTTAGGGACTAAAGGGGGTAGTTGGTGTTCTTTAAGGACTAAAATGGAAATTTTGCCAAATGGAATGCATTCAGGTGAAATTTACCCTTCATTTGGACTTCATTTCAATCAAATAATTATTCAAATCCCATCTAGCCAAAATTTCGATCCCCCATATTTCATTTTTCTCTCCAAACCTCTCATTTTCCATCTTATCTCTTCCTTATCTTCTTTCTTCATGACTTAACCTTAGTTTTTCCATATTTTTTGTAAGCAGTCGACTTCTTCTTCATTTCCTCTTCATCTTTCTTCTAAATTTTTATAAATCTTACAAGTTTTAAGAAAATCCTTAAGTACAAGACAAGATATATCCATTTTCTTCTTGCTTCTTCATGAAAGTACATCTATCCTTCAAGCAAGCAAAAATCGCTAGATCTCCTCTTCTTTTTGCTTGGTTTTTCAATTTTTAAGCTAATATAGTGTTGGATATTCAATTTGAGATTAAATATGTGCATGTTTCTTCCATTAAAAGAGTGACCAAAACTCTTTTCTTAAGGTACCACAAGAGTAAGTTAAGATTTCTTAAGTTTTAGTGATTTGGTTATAAACCAAAAATTCTATGAACTAAATCTTCTTTCTATGGTTAGATCTCACTTATTCCAGTGCATGAATGTGGGTTAAAGTTGTAGATCTACAAGGAGGAAGTTAAAAGGTTAAGAACCATATAAAATATGTAGCATATATTCAAAGGAGGTTACTTTAAGTGAAGATTTGAGTTATATCATTTGAAAGGTGAGTTGGTAAGTATGAAATAGTATTCGATCTATGTGATTTATGAATTTATGATGGGTTTAAGTTTCTGGCCAAATGGTATATAGTTTATATGATGGGTTTTGATTTTGATTTGATGATTAGAAGGTTTAGGATTGTAAAGATACATGAAATAAAGTATTGGGTGTTTGTGTGGGTGTGTGTCATGGTTTTTCACTTAGGGCGAAACCTTCAAAGAAAAATTTGCTGGTTTTTAAGTTTAAAAGGAGATTAAGATGATAAATTACTAAAAATAGAAGATTAATAATAAAGAAAATAAGAAAAACAAGCTTAAGATGAGTTAAAAATGGATGAATTAAGGCTTATTGCCACTTAAAGAATATATGACTTAATAATTTCAAATTAAATGGCAAAATTTAAGTATGACTTAATAAAATTACTTCTGATTAAGGTTAAATGACATTTCAGTGTTAAGTTAATAAAGGATTTAAAGAAATTTTAACTTAAGTAAGCATAAGGTAAGCATGTTGATCATGTTAAGGCCTAATTCTCAATGCTAATATGTATGGACTTTGAAAATTATGAATTATGGAATATGTTAAGTTAATTAAATGTTATAACATAAGAATTAAAGTTTCAATGAAGGTAATATTAAGAATTATTAAGTTAACATTAAGTAAAATGAGTTAAAGTGGATTTTAGAAGAATTGAAATTTTAAATGTTAAGATTTATGAGTATTCTGCCATATTGAAAAGAATGGACAAAATGTATATTTAAATTAATTGAATAAGTGGAATTTTAAAGGTTTAATTAAGTAATAATAAATAGTATATGTTGGATTAATATAAGCTAAAGGAAGTTGATTTAAATTGAGCTTATGATGAGGTATAATTTGTGATGATTGAATATGACTTATAATGAGTTTAAATTGAGAACTAAAAAGGATATTTAAGTATAATAAGTGTTATTAAAAGTTTATTTCATTTGATAATGGAATGATAGAATGATATTAAGTTATGTTATGATATAAGTAGCATAAGAATGCTTGATAAGGTTAAGGAGATTTTAAATGAAATATATGTTACAATTGTTATATGGATTTAAATGATTACTGATTTAAGAATAATAAATGGTTTAAGAAGACTATTAAGTGAATAATTAAGAGATATGATACTGTTATGATGAGATTTTACTTAAGGACTTAAACAGGAGTAGCGGAATATTAAGGGATTTAAATACATTATTAATTATAGAATAAACATACTTGATTGACTTCATATATATGAAATAAGTTAATGATTAAATGTTGAGCAGATATATTTAATGTTATTAGGCCTGAGACTAAGTATGAATAACAAAAGAATAATTAAGACAAAATATAATTTATATGGTTAGTGATTATAAGATGAGTTAATTAAGGATGTTAGTTAACTGATATTGGGTTTTGATAATGATAAATGATACGAGGTTAAGTATGAATTAACAAATGATACTATTTAAATTGCTAATTTGTCTTAAGAAAACAGGATTATTAAGAACCTGTTAACTGGAAATTAAGAGACAATTGTTTATTACATGACTAAATGAATTCTATACTAAATATATTCCTATATGCTTAAGATATTACTGAAGTTAAACTGATAAAAGAAGTTAAGATTAGATAGGAATAGTAATAAGAAATTATTAGAACTATATAAATAGGATATTAAGAAGTAATCAGTAATATGATATTGATAGATTTAAGCTACCATATAGTTAAGATTGTTATATTAAATTATGACTTAACAACAACTCAATTTCAACAGAATCTTAATTAAGTTGCAAATTATAAATATAATATGAATTTGAGTTTAATGATAATAGTTTAATAAATAGTTGATTAAATATAAGCTGTTGGTAAAATACTTGTACACTTATTAAATGGAGATAATAATTTGTTTTTAAACAATAAGGAATAGTCCTTAGTAAGAGGTGAATATTAGGCAATATACTTAAGGAAACACATTAGAAATAACATTGACTTATTCAATGGTATATAAATATAAAAATGATAAACGATGAATTTAATTACTAATAAAAGATTAATATTGATTTTGAAATAGGTAAATTAGTGGAAAATATTCAGAAATCACCCAAGGATATTAACAAAGGGAAGGACATACCAGGTTTGTGCTAGTATGCTTGAAGTCCTCAATCGTTAATTGATCAAAGAGGCAAAGGTTTGGTAATGCAATAACATTACATTATTATAACAATTTGAAGTTAATTATGCATCATATATATATCATGAACATAATGCATTCAACATAAACATGACATAGCATGACATGGTGAAATAAGGAGAAAAAGAATATGATGTGATATAGGAAAAAGGCTAAATGATTATACTCGGCACAATGATATAAATTCCTACGGGAATAAAATAATATGTTATCATGATATGAAAGAAATAGAATTGAAAAGCAAGATGTTAAATGAGCTCATATGTAAACAATCAAAGTTATGTTATAATGAAAGACCCAGTAAATGCACATTTAAATAGAATGATGGATCAAGGAATAAGAGGGAGAATGCATAGTATAAATGCATTCTCGTAAATATACATTGTTTATAATTCATGACATATGACACAATATGATGTGAATTCATGGTATGATTAAAGGATATATTAACTTCACTTGAATACCTATTATGGTTGGAATTTCATTATATTCTAAGATATTCATGCTAAATGGTTCATATTTATATGACATAAAATACAAACAAAATAGACATGCTACTTTGAAGTATATGACAGAATGTTTACTTGGCATTAATACGTCATGAAATATAAATGCCTTAAGTTTTTAAATGTTATAACCAATGGATTTTATGATTACTTGTATTACATGTTATAACTAGCACCACTGAGTTTATACTCAGTGTTTATCAATTGTTAAATGTCGGACCAAGCAAAGTCGCAAAACCAAAACATTAGTAAGGCAGCTGGACATATCAACAGTTTGTTGGTAAATGGTTTAAGTTGCCTTCAGACTTTTATCTTTATAAATTATCATGCAACCACTTAAATAACGTACTCTGGCAGTAAATAAAGGAAGTTTGGCAAAACTAAAGATATGTAAAATATTAAAGTGTGTATATTATAACTCTGATGACGTGATGACATAATTATGATATTATATCATAACCTCGGATAATAAATGTTTTGGATTAATATGAGTTTGCATGTAAGTTATATGTATAAATAAATAAATTAATTAATTTTATGAAATGTATGGAATCCTTTATAGGATAACTATTGACTTCCTCGATTAGGAAGTTAATAATCATTCTACGGGAGCATGTTACACAGTTGAAAGACGTGACATTTTGGTTGGTATCAAAGCTATCAAAAATAGCTCGTATAATAAAAATATTTACTGCCAAAGTTAAGTTGCACGATTAAAAAGTCTATTGTTCATGCTACTGACAAGGTTATTTGGTTTTAGGTAGCCTCTAAAAAATCATGTCTGCTCGAGCTGTCATAATGGGTGAAGGTGAAGATAACTTTACCCTGAATGGAGGCACCCCAAAATGCAAGTATCCAAATTGGGGGTGACCAACTTCGAAGCAAATTTGAGGAGCATGCTGATAGAGTAAATCTGATAACCACTTAATTGACACAACTACATCATAATGTTCAGAGACAAAATGAGAAAGTTCCTACTCCTATTATTCCTGTTCGGGAAGAGGAACGTGATTTTAGGAAACTAAAGGCATATAGAGCTATGGATTTCTATGGGACTATAGATCTTTACTCCAAGACGATGCATACGAATGGTGGAAAACCATACCACAGGGTCTTGCAGAACCACCAGTGCTTAGTTGGGCAGATTTTTAGGTTGAATTTAAATAGAAATATGTTCCCATAGCTTACACAGACTAAAAGCTACATGAGTTCTTGGCTCTAAAGCAAGGAAATTTGTTGGTAGCTAAGTATGAAAGAGAATTTACCCGGCTGGCTTACTATACAGGAAATATTTTGACAACAAGTCGAGAGAGATGCAAACGGTTTGAACAGGGATTGAGACCTAGAATTTGATCATTGGTTCAGGGATTAAATTATGATAATCTTTCTTCTCTGATTGTAAATGCTCTAGGATAAGAACGGACTTTACAAGAAGGAGATGATAATAGGTTAAGATTGGTTAGCAGATAGTTTGGGGGTCCAAACTCATCCTCTGGTTCTTAGAAATGAGGTAGATTTAGAGGTTTATTCCCACCTTATGGATCCAGATTCAGACCACCAGTCTTGCACAGGCCACAGAGTACTCAGATTATTGGTCATGGTAATTCTGCACTAGTAGTTTGAACATATCCTAATTGTAGCAAGAACTATTTTGGTGCATGCATAATGGGTACTGGGCTATGCTACCAATGTGGAGGTGCAAGGCACTTTGCAAGGGAATGTCCTCACAACACTATAATACCGGCCTAAACAATTGTAGATGGTAGATCTTTTCAACCTATTTTTGGAGTTCGACCGGGAATTAGAGCACCAGCAAGCACTCAGCTTAACAGGGGCAGAGGTAGAGGCTATAGTGGTAGTGGCCGAATGAGCAGTCCTTGTTTAGTGAACCAGAATATGGAGGCCCCTGTAAGGGTATATCATTTATAGCCTAGAGAAGAACTACAAGCTGCTGATGTGGTGATCGGTAATTTTCATATCCTTAATCATGTTGTTCTTGTATTATTTGATCCTGGTTCTAGTCACTCATTCATCAACACTAGGGTTGCATGTTTACTAGACACCACCAATGAGAGATTGGGGTATGATATGGTAGTTGCTAGTCCATTAGAGAAAACTGCAATGGTGAACAAAATTTATCATAGATGTCCGCTGATTTTGCAAGATAAAGTTTTTCCTACGAATGTGATCGAGATACCTTTTCCTGAATATGATATCATACTGGGCATGGATTGGTTATCTCTTTATCAAACAGTGATGAACTGTAGAAGGAAAACAATTTCCTTTCAACATCCAAAATATCAATCAATACTTATTCACGGGATTAGACCATCAATTGTTCATAGTCTGATTTCAGCAACCGTTGCTCAAAAGTTATTAAAACAAGGTTGTGAGGCGATATTGGCACATATTGTTTATATTAAATAGAAGGGATTGCAGTTGACAAAAATTCCAACTATAAGAGATTTTCTTGATGTATGTCCAAATGAATTACTGGGAATACCTCTGGTAAGGGAAGTGGAGTTTGAAATTAAGACGATACTTGGAACAGAACCTATATCAATTCCTCCTTATTGCATGGCTCCAACTGAGTGAAAGGAGCTAAAAGAACAATTATATGAGTTACTGGACAAGGAATTCATTCAACCTAGTGTATCTCCTTGGGAGCACCTATTTTATTTGTAAAGAAGAAGGATGGAACCATGAGAATGTGCATTGATTATCAACAGTTGAACAAAGTGACCATCAAGAATCGCTATCCTTTACCTAGAATTAATGATTTATTTGATCAATTAAAGGAAGCGACTGTCTTTTCTAAAATTGATATGAGATTGGGTTATCACCAATTGAGAGTCAAGGAGAGTAGCATTCTTGAGACTGCTTTCCATACTAGATACGACCATTATGAATTTCTAGTCATGCCTTTTTGTTTGACTAATGCACCAACTGCTTTCATGGCTCTAATGAACACAGTTCTTAAGGAATATCTTGATAAGTTTATTGTAGTTTTTATTGATAATATTCTCATTTACTCTTGAGATCAAGTAGAACATGATAGGCATTTGAATTTTGGTATTACAACTAATGAAGGATAAATAATTATATGGCAAGTTTTCTAAATGTTCTTTCTAGCTTGACCAAGTTTGTTTCTTGGGTCATGTAATTTCACCAGAAGGTGTTGCAGTTGATCCCAACAAGATTGAAGTAGTTGTTAATTAGCAAGCACCTAAATCTATTACTAAGGTGTGTAGTTTCCTTAGTTTAGCAGGATACTATAAACGGTTTGTCAAGGGTTTTTCCATGATTGCTACATCCTTAACTACACTTCTTTGGAAAGATGTTCCTTTTGAGTGGATAGAGAAGTGTCAAAAGAGCTTTGATAAGTTGAAACAGTGTTTAACTCAAGCATCAGTGCTAATTTTGCCTACACCAAGGAAAGATTATGTAGTATACAGGGATGTTTCACTCAATGGTTTGGGATGTGTTCTGATGCAAGAAAGAAAGGTGATCGTATATGCTTGTTAACAACTTAAGCCGCATGAACGGAATTATCGAACTCATGATCTGGAATTGGCTGCCATTATATTTGCTTTGAAACTATGGCATCATTATCTTTATGGTGAGAAGTGCTATATCTACACAAATCATAAGAGTCTGAAGTAATTGGGAACATAGAAGGAGTTGAACTTAAGGCAGAGATGATGGCTTAAATTAATCAAAGACTATGATTGTCTCCTTGATTATCATCCTGGAAAGGCTAATTTGGTAGCTAATGCTCTTAGCTAAAAGGCTTTTGCTATGCTACAACAGTCATCATTGATGTTAGTACATGAGATTCGATAATTAAATGCTCTTTTAATGATGCAAGTAGATTGTATCCTAGCAGAATTACAGGCACAGGTGAGACTATTGTTGATAGAATTAATTAAAGAAGTTGCCAAAATGATGAAGAGTATCAGAAGCAATTGGGGAAAATTTAATTAGGTAATTAGAAGGTTTTTACATTGGATTTGGAAGGTTTGTTGAGGCATAAAGATCGTATCTACATTCTAGCTGATGAGGAATTAAAGAGGTAGAGACTGGATGAAGCTCATAACAATCTATATTCTTATCATCCAGGAGGCACTAAGATGTACAGAGATTTGAAGCTATCCTATTGGTGGGTAGGCATGAAGCAAGATATTGTAGAATTTGTTTCTAAGTGTTTAGTGTGCCAATGAATTAAGGCTGAACATCAAGTATGGGTAGAATTATTACAACCTTTATCTATTCCAAAGTGGAAATGGGATAGAGGTACAATGGATTTTATCACAGGATTGCCATTGACACTTGGTAAACATGATGCTATATGGGTAATTATTGATAGATTTACTAAGATGGCATATTTTTTACCTATTTGGATGGATTACAGTTTGGAACGATTAGCAGAATTGTACATCAAGGAGATAGTAACACTTCATGGAGTGCCATCATCTATTATTTCTAACAGAGATCCACGGTTTACTTCTCATTTTTAAGAAAGTTTTCAACGAGCTTTAAGTACTAAAGTTCATTTCAATACAACATTTCATCCTCAGATAGATAGACAATCAGAATAAATCATTCAGATTCTAGAGGATATGTTGAGAGCTTGTGTGCTGGAATGAGTCGGAAGCTGGGACAGGTATATTCCTCTTATTGAATTTACTTACAACAATAGTTTCCAATCCAGCATTCAAATGGCACCATATGAAGCACTATATGGAGACGATGTAAAACACCATTGAATTGGGATGAAGTTGGCAAATGATAGATGATTGGACTATATTTAATCCAATAAGTAGAGGATCAGGTGAAATTGATCAAAGAACGGTTGAAAGCTACATCAAATTGGCAGAAATCATACATTGATTTGAAATAGTAGGATACTGAATACAATGTTGGGGATAAGGTATTTTTGAAAGTATCTCCATGGAGGAGAATTTTGAGATTTGGGCAGAAAGGGAAGTTAAGTTCAAGATCATCGGCCCATATGAAGTGTTGGAAGGGATCGGACCACTGGTGTATCATTTGGCTTTACCGCTAGAGTTAAATCATATCCACAATGTTTTTCATGTATCTATGCTTCAAAGATACAGGTCAGACACGTCACATGTTATTTCAGTGGAGAACATTGAAGTTTAATCATATTTATCCTATAACGAAGAACCAATTAAGATTCTGGCGCATGAAACAAAATAATTGAGAAATAAATGGATTCCATTAATGAAAGTGTTATGGAATCCTCACACGGGGTAAGAAGCTACTTGGGAGAGAGAATCGACCCTGAGACATCAATATCCTCACTTGTTCATAGTTAACTAAGATTAGATTTTGGGGGTGAAATCTTAATTTAGGGGGGGTGAGTTGTCACATCCTGAAATGAGCACACATGTTGCATTCATAAAATTACTTGAAATGTTATGTTTTATATGTTATTAATATGAAAATGATGTGAATTTATCATTACGATGATAAGCATATGATAAGATTAAAGTTTATAGCTCAAATGATGAAATTGAAAATTTTATTGAAACCACTAAAATGACCCTTCAACGATACTAAATGAATGTTTTCAATGTTAAAAACACTTAATTTGATTAATTGACTATGCTCAAAGTGTTTGTGTTAACTTAAATTAGGTATATGAAAATTTTAGAAAAATTCAATTAAAATTTTTTTATGATGTCATCATTGAGTAATGATGATGTAAGCATGATATAAGCAAGTGAAATTAAATTGATTTTTCTTAGAAAATGAATAATTATGAATTAATGATGAGTTAGTATGATTGAATAATAAAATATACATATTAGAAAAGTAAAATTAGTAATTTTAAATTAAGATGACATGATGATGTCATAAAGTGGTATTATGATATCATTAATGCATGGTAATTAAATTAATGATATGAAAATAAATAAATAGATGAATATATGATTAAAATAGGGTAATTAAAAGTAGAATTAAATTGGAATAAATAAATAGAAGTGAGATTGGTAATTGAAAAAGTTGTATAGGAAATTGGAAAAATAGTTTTGGAGAAGGTGTTAATGGATGGATGGAGAAGGTAGGAATATTAATTTAATTGGATTGGAGAATTAATGAATGGTAATTATAATTAAAATAAAATATATTAGAGTATATTTTAAATATGTAAAATGAAATTTAAATTATGATTGGAGGATTTAAAAATAAATATAGGAAAATAATTAAGTTTAAGGGCTAAAAGGGGGTTGTTGGTGTTCTTTAGAGACTAAAATGAAAAATTTGCCAAATGGAATGCATTCAGCCAAAATTTCCCCCTCATTTTGACTTTATTTCACTCAAATAATTATTCAAATCCCATCTGGCCAAAATTCCCATCCCCCATATTTCATTTTTCTCTCTAACCCTCTCATTTTCCATCTTATCTCTTCCTTATCTTCTTTGTTCTTGACTTAACCCTAGTTTTTCCATTTTTCTTGTAAGTAGCCAACTTCTTCTTCATTTCTTCTTCATATTTCTTTTGAGACTTCATAAATCTTACAACTTTTAAGAAAAGGCTTAAGTACAAGACAAGATATATCCATTTTCTTCTTGTTTCTTTATGAAAGAGCATCAATGCTTCAAGCAAGCAAAAACTGCAAGCCCTCCTCTTCTTTTTACTTGGTTTTTTAAATTTTAAGCTAATCTAGTGTTGGATATTTAAGTTGAGGTTGAATATGTTCATGTTGCTTCCATTAAAAGAGTGACCAAAACTCTTTTCTTAAGGTATCATAAGAGTACGTTAAGATTTCTTAAGTTTTGGTGATTTGGTTATAAACTGAAACTTCTATGAACTAAATCATCTTTCTATGGTTAGATCCAACTTATTTTGGTGCATGCATGTGGGTTAAAGTTGCATATCTACAAGGAAGAAGTCAAAAGGTGAAGAACCATACAAAATCTGTAGCATATATTCAAAGGAGGTTACTTTGAGTGAAGATTTGAGTTATGTAGTTTGAAAGGTGAGTTGGTAAGTATGAAATAGTATTAGATCTATGTGATTTGTGAATTTTTGATCGGTTTAAGTTTCTGGCCAAATGGCATATAGTTTATATGATGAGTTTTGATTTTGATTTGATGATTAGAAGGCTTAGGATTGTAAAGACACATGAAATAAAGTATTGGGTGTTTGTGTGGGTGTGTGTGTCATGGTTTTCAACTTAGGCCAAAAACTTCAAAGAAAAATTTACTGGCTGTTAAGTTTAAAAAGAGATTAAGATGATAAATTACTAAAAATAGAAGATTAATAGTAAAGAAAATAAGAAAAACAAGCTTAAGATGAGTTAAAAATGGATGAATTAAGGCTTATTGTCACTTAAAGAATATATGACTTAATAATTTTGAATTAAATGGTAAACTTTAAGTATGACTTAATAAAATTACCTCTACTTAAGGTTAAATGACGTTTTAATGTTAAGTTAATAAAGGATTTAAAGAAATTTGGACTTAAGTAAGCATAAGGTAAGCATGTTGATCATGTAAGGCCTAATTCTCATTGCTAATGTGTATGGACTTTGAAAATTATGAATTATGAATATGTTAAGTTAATTAAATATTATGATATAAGAATTAAAGTTTCAATGAAGGTAATATTAAGAATTATTAGGTTAACATTAAGTAAAATGAGTTAAAGTGGATTTTAGAAGAATTGAAATTTTAAATGTTAAGATTTGTGAGTATTCAACCATATTGAAAAGAATGGACAAAATGGATATTTAAATTAAGTGAATAAGTGGAATTTTAAAGGTTTAATTAAGTAATAATAAATAGTATATGTTAGATTAATATAAACCAAAGGAAGTTGATTTAAATTAAGCTTATAATGAGGTATAATTTGTGATGATTGAATATGACTTATAGTGAGTTTAAATTTGGAACCAAAAAGGATATTTAAGTATAATAAGTGTTATTAAAAGTTTATTTAATTTGATAATGGAATGATAGAATGATATTAAGTTAAGTTATGATAAAAGTAACATAAGAATGCTTGCTAACGTTAAGGAGATTTTAAATGAAATATATGCTATAATTGTTATATGGATTTAAATGATTACTGATTTAAGAATAATAAATGGTTTAAGAAGATTATTAAGTGAATAATTAAGAGATATGATACTGTCATGATGAGATTTTACTTAAGGACTTAAACAGGAGTAACAGAATACTAAGGGATTTAAATACACTATTAATTATAGAATAAACATACTTGATTGACTTGATATATATGAAACAAGTTAATGATTAAATGTTGAGCAGATATATTTAATCTTATTAAACCTGAGACTAAGTATGAATAATAGAAGAATAATTAAGTCAAAATATAATTTATATGGTTATTGATTATAAGATGAGTTAGTTAAGCATGTTAGTTAACTAATATTAGGTTTTAATAATGATAAATGATACGAGGTTAAGTATGAATTAATAGAGTTTTAAGATATTACTAAAATATGATTGATATCAGAATTAATTAAGAGAATACTGTTTAAATTGCTAATTTGTCTTAAGAAAACAAGATTATTAAGAACCTGTTAGCGAGAAATTAAGAAATAACTGCTTATTACATGACTAAATCAATTCTGATACTAAATTTATTCCTATATGCTTAAGATATTACTGAACTTAAACTGATAACAGAAGTTAAGATTAGACAGGAATAGTAATAAGAAATTGTTAGAACTATATAAAAAGGATATTAAGAAGTAATCAATAATATGATATTAACTGATTTAAGCTATCATATAGTTAAGACTGTTATATTAAATTATGACGTAACAACAAATGAATTTCAACAGAATCTTAATTAAGTTACAAATTATAAATATGATACGAATTTGAGTTTAATGATAACAGTTTAATAAATAGTTGATAAAATATAAGGTGTTGGTAAAATACCTGTATACTTATTAAATGGAGATAAGAATTTGTTTTTAAAAAATAAGGAATAGTCTTTAGTAAGAGGTGAATATTAGGCAGTAAACTTAAAGAAACACATTAGAAATGACATTAATTTATTCAATGGTATATAAATATAAGAATGATAAAGGATGACTTTAATTACTAATAAAAGATTAATATTGATTTTGAAATCGGTGAATTAGTGGAAAATATTCATGAATCACCCAAGGATATTAGCAAAGGGAAGGACATACAAGGTTTGTGCTAGTATGTTTGAAGTCCTTAATCATTAATTGATCAAAGAAGCAAAGGTTTGGTAATGCAATAACATTACGTTATTATAATAATTTGAAGTTAATTATGCATCATATATATATCAGGAAGATAATGCATTCAACATAGACATGACATAGTGAAATAAGGAGAAAAAGAATATGATGTGATATGAGAAAAATGCTAAATGATTATACTGGGCAAAATGATATAAATTCCCACGGGAATAAAATATTATATTATCATGATATGAAAGAAACAGAATTGAAAAGCAAGATGTTAAATGAGCTCATATGTAAAGTATCAAAGTTATATTATAATGAAAGACTGAGTAAATGTGCATTTAAATGGAATGATGGATCAAGGAATAAGAGGGAGAATGCATAGTATAAATGCATTCTCATAAATATGCACTGTTCATAATTCATGATATACGATACAATATGATGTGAATTCATGGTATGATTAAAGGATATATTAACTTCACTTGAATAGTTATTATGGTTGGAATTCATCATATTCTAAGATAGTCATGCTAAATGGTTCATATATATATGACATGAAATACAAATGAAATGGACATGCTATTTTGAAGCATATGACATAATGTTTACTTTGTATCAACACGTCATGAAATATAAATGCCTTAGGTTTTTAAATGTTATAACTAATGGATTATATGATTACTTGTATTACATGCTATAACTAGCACTACTGAGTTTATACTCAGTGTTTGTCAATTGATAAACGCAGGACCAAGTAAAGCCGCATAACCAGAACATCAGTAAAGCAACTAGACATATCAATAGTTTGTTGGTAAATGGATTAAGTTTCCTTCAGACTTCTATCTTTATAAATTATCATGCAACTACTTAAATAAAGTACTCTGGTAGTAAATAAAGTAAGTTTGGCAAAACTAAAGATATGTAAAATATTAAAGTATGTATATTATAACTTTGATGACATGATGACATAATTATGATGTTATATCATAACTTGGGACAATAAATGTTTTGGATTAATATGAGTTTGCATGCATGTTATATGTATAAATAAATAAATAATTTTATGGAATGTATGGAATCCTTTGTAAGATAATTATTAACTTCCTCGGTTAGGAAGTTAATAATCATTCTACTGGAGCATGTTACGCAGCCGAAAGACATGACAATATGAGTATACATCATGGTCTACACATCAATTTGGATGTAAACATTCTATGTAAAGTCACATTATATTCTTAGTGCGTTAATTATGCATTATTAACATACTATTAACTTATATAATTTATTCTTTACCATAACTTATTTATTTATCCACTTTTAATGCATGAATATGTTATCTTAAGTATGAATTTAATCAATATAATTAGTTTTGCAAATTGATTTCCATAACTTATACAATATGTGATTATTTTGTTTACATCTTAAATTGTCAAAGGTGCTGCCTTTTTGCATTTGCAAGTTTACTACTTCCATTTAACATCCAAATTACTTAAAAATTATGCCAAATTAAATACACATATACATATACATGTTATACACACTTCTAAGTCAAATTTATAAGCCAATATACATTTAAACCCAACCTAAGGTAGCCATACACAACCATAAACACATGCTGCCCTTATTGTATTCATTTGTGCATATTACTTTGAAACTCATTCCAATTGCATTCAAACTTTATTTTCATCATTCTAATACCTTAATTCATCACATTTATATATAATTTAGTAATTTATACATTATAACAAAATTATAGAGGTCATTTTAACGTGTGAAAGATCAAGCAGCAACTATTGTCCATGCACTTTCGTACTTCCAATCCACTTTTCATGCATTTTTCTCATTCTTTTTCATAACTTATCAACTTATTCACTTCATGAACACATAGAACAACATCTTAAGACTCATTCTCATATAAATTATGCTAGGATTTTCATACATATTGATTCCTGTAAGAGTAGCGCGCCCTGGATGTGGGAGCGCTACACGCTATTCGGTGTGAGATGCCGTGGTGCTTGCTCTCAATGGCGTACTTCTTTAGTTGATTGTTCTTTAACCTAGAAAAATCACGTCGAGGTTATTTAAGTGGAGTCGCCACCTAGTTTGTTTCATCAATTCAATTGAATGACTAGAAAACTAGGAAATAAAACCCGGGCCTCCCCGTGTTGGGAAGTGGCCTGAATTTCTTTAGAGTTTGGGTTTGGGATTTCAAATTTATTAGTGTTTTGTTTTATTATGTTCACTTGTTTAATTTTAATGAAAGCTCCTAAGCACGCAATTAGGTTCAAGTTGGATTAGCATACTCTTTCATGGCATAGGGCATACAAGGAAAACAAATCACATATAAATAAAACATAAAGAAAGCATA
>CANYBF011500224.1:0-11738 GCA_948192965.1 Dalechampia spathulata | reverse complement strand
CCTTTGTTCGTTAGAGAGGAACTTAGACTGATAATTTTATTTTATCAAAAAATTTGACTGCAGCAAATCAAGCTCTTTAAGGTGAATGATTCTGATGTTTCTGGCATCACATCTCTGAATAGCAAGTACTTTCACTATCATGTTGTTTCATGCGAGAAGGTTAATTTCCATGACCTCAACATAACCGCTCCTGATGAAAGCCCCAACACCGATGGCATTCACATCAGCGATTCCAGTTCCATTAATATTACTTCCAGCATGATTGGTACTGGCGATGATTGTGTCTCCATCGGACAAGGTACCATTAATCTTAGGGTTACCCAGGTCACTTGCGGCCCCGGACATGGCATCAGGTATTCTACTTTACCTGCTTATAGCTTTTCTTACTGCACCGTTGATTCATGTTGATTGGATTCGTGAAAAGTATAAGAAGAAAAGTAATTATGGTTCATGGTTTATGGGGATGCAGTGTTGGAAGTCTTGGAAAGTACGAAAATGAGGCTAATGTAAAGGGGATTTTTGTGACCAACTGCACATTATCAGGAACCACGAATGGTGCTAGAATCAAGACATATATTGGATCAGGACCTAGTGTAGCTAGCACCATCATTTTCCAAGATATAATAATGAGAAACGTTGCAAATCCCATCATCATTGATCAAAATTATGGCTGCAAAACCTCTCCCAAGGTACATGATCCAATTGCTCTACGTATCCCCTTTCCATAAACTTTACATTCTCCTTTGGTTAACATGACGTGCTCATCAGTGGTGCAAAAACAAGTTAGACGGGTTTGTGTTGGTATTAAATTGATTTGGTTTGTTGATTGGGTTATAATGAGTTATAAAGGATGGATGGGTCAATCGATTACATTACATGACATGTTTTAAATCGTATCAAAAAGGGTTAAACTCATTTCTAACCTAAACCTGATAAATCCCAAATCTAATTCATTAATTGTACATATCAATCATGTTACCATATCATGATTTATTTTGAAACACCTAATCCTGATTCTTTCTCATTTTCTTTCGCCTTGCAGTCCTTGGCGCCATCAAAAGTAAAGCTGAATGATGTTCACTTCATAAACGTCAAGGGCACCACTCCTTCGAAAATGGGAATCAATTTAAATTGCAGTTCAACTGCTCCCTGTGACCAAGTGGAACTTACTAAAATAGACTTGGCAAGCACAGCCCCTACTGCTACTCTTGCAACTTCATGCACGAATGCAAAAGTTGAGGCTGTCGGAGTCCAAACTCCAGCGAGCTGTAATATCTAATATATAGAGATTTTAGAACTTTTGTTTACCTTTTCGTTTCCTGTTACTTACATTCATCTTTTCCTACTATTGTTTCTTTTTATCTTGTGACCTTACCGTTGTAAGGTACGTAGAAAAGGAAAGTAGGAATTGTAAACAAGAGTTTTGTCGGTGATTAAAGGTTGAAGCTTTTGTTATTAGTTGTCTCATGTAAGTTTTTGCAATGAGGGAATTTAATATATATATATATATACACGTAATCTTTGATTATATAATTGAATTGTTTTTTTAAAAAGGAAGAAGGACATGATCATCTTCTTCAACACTTTATTTTAGTGGCAATACATTAATTTAATGCAAGATCTAGAGTGATTTTTAATTATTGAGTAAATAATGATATTGATAAAATACAAATGATAATTGAATGGTTGTAAATTCCATTTTATCACTTAAAATCACGAGAATATGATGTTCACTATTTTTTCAAAACCGACTAATATGATTTCAAGTAGAGTAAATAAGATCTCCAAGGTTGATAAAGTTATCTCAATACTACATTAGATACGCTTTTTAACAACTAGATCAACTAGTTGTTGGTCAAATAAACCTTTTGGTAACTATCATCCATATTGTGAAGAAGAAGAAACCTGTTCTAAAAAATTAGACTTGGATTATCTAGAAATTAATAGTATGCATACCAACTATACTAACAATTATTAGTTTTTACAAGGTTTTTAATAAGGTGAATATGTATTGAAATAATTAAAAATATGAAAACTCACTTGATGAGTGTAGGTCATAGACTTGTACCCTTTTTTGGGAAATTGGATCAGAATTTGATTAACCAAGTAGAAATAAGGATTGAAAAAGTAATATTAAATGAAAACTTTCATCGTAAGCCATGTAGAAGTGTTTTTAGGTGTTTTCCCTCCTTGTAAAGAGATGTTATCCTAAAAAAACTATATCAACCTTCTTAAAAATTTATAATTTAGAAAATAAAAAAAAAACAACTATTACATGTAATAACATAGTAAGAAAATGCTGTTTATTTCATGTACAATAGTAAATAAATACCATCAAACATTTATACCAGAAAGTCTAGAAAAGTTGACAAGCAAGATCTATGTAGATAGTTCTTTGAAAACATATGAAGTAATCCTTACGTGTATGTTAACTCATTATTTACATGATATAAGTATGAGAACATATATATGGTTTTATGAAAAATAATTACTCTTTGAATAATACCCATTTGTAGGCTTTGTTGTAATAAACTAAATAATTTTTCTTAGAAGGATTTTAGTTAAAGTGGAAGTAGTTCATAAACAACCCACCAAATATTTGTTAGCCCAAACAACAATTAGCTGTTCATAAACACCAGAAATAAGCTTACTATGCAAAGGAAGCCTTCAAGGAGTGTCAGGTTATAAGTAACTTCCTATGCACTATATATACACATTAACTATTATTATTATTATATTGTTCTTGATATTGTTAAAGATTATTAATATTACTTATATTCTAACGAAAAAGTATAATTAACATCATTCATATGAAATGAAAATGAACAACGTCAATTTCATGTTTGAAAAAAAAAGTAATTCAACGTGTCGATTTGAAGGATGAAATTTTAAATATATTGAATATATTATCCAAACGACTCATTGAAAGTAATATGCAAGTTTCCTTAATATATCATTTTATGTGTTTATTGTTGACAAAGAAGTTTTGATTTCTTTAGTTCCTAATTAAGGCCTTAAACAGTGAAAATAAAGCTTAAAATACATGGCATAATCTAATATAATAAATCACTTAATTAGCAAGAAATATTCTTCCAGTTTTAGCACCGAGGAGAAACTTGTCCTGTACTGGCTAAATTAACGTTGGCACATGAAGCTTTGGCCCTGAATTCGTCTTGTTCGTGGCTTCCTAAATGAATGTCTTGTAATATAATTCCTTCACATGGAAATGTTCTGCTGCAATCAAATTTCATGGCTACTTCTGAAGCACTTGTTCCTCTTATGTTTCTGTACATCACATTGCTTACCTGCACTGCTGATTTCTGCCACGTTCGACGTTTAAAAATTATCATTGCATTGAATTTTTTTCAGTTTCATTTATTCGTAATTCATGTTGATTGGAATGATATCGTAAGAAAAGATGCAATGATTTTAATAATTAAAAGAAAGTGGAGGTTGTTTTTACCTGTTCTGGGCATGGACCTTGTTGGTCACAGTAGTTTTGGTCAATGATTATGGGGTTCGTCACATTTTTCATTACAACATTTTGGAAGACTATGTTTTTGGCATATCCTGATCCTCCCTGAAAATCAATGGAAAAAATTGAAAAAGAAAATCATTGTAAATGATCAACCCCTTGCAAAAGAAATGATTCAACTGTAGTCTTCAAATTTTTTGGATGAAGTCTCAAGTAGGTTATATATCTCTAACACGTCTTCACACTTGAATGAGATTTACAGGATTAGAGATAAGTTGTTTGAATATTTGTGATAGAAAAATTACTGGGTTGACGTTGAACCAAGTATTACTTGCTTTGTGTTGAGAATATTTTGGCGTCATGCTTTGGTTAAGGCTAGCATTGTGGCTTGATTAAAGGAATAACCGAACTCCCAAGTATACTCATCTATATATCAACCTTCGAGTTCGTAAAGGCCGGTCAAAGGATCAACTAAATTCTTTAAAGAAGTCAATATTTGCCAAACTTTTTGACTCTACTAAAGTGGGTCTTTCTTTTTCTCCTTTGTTGGTTCATTTTAGATTCTTTGAACATATTTTACGCTCACACTTTAATTTGTTGGAAATATGACTCCTCTAAATAGATTTTTTAAATTCTGAATTAATATGATGATAATTTGATGATCAAAATTAAATATCATGAATATAAGAGAGAGTAGCACCTGCCAAGTCTTAATTCTAACGCCATTAGTGGTTCCAGAAAGAGTAGCTCCATCAACTAACACATTTGAAACTTGAGCTTCTGAATTACCCTCTCCCAAACTACCAATACTGCATTATTTTAATAAAAAAAAAGCATAAATAAATATGATATGATATGAAAGTCTTGAATTCAGTAAAACTAAGCATGTGGAAACTAGAAATCAGGAAGAGTTGGAAGTTTGAGATTAGGTAGAAAAGACTTTGCAAATTTGGAGGAAGTTACCTTATCCCATGCCCTGGTCCACACACAATGTTCGTAGCTTCCACGTTCCTGGATCCACTTACAATCGATATACAATCATCTCCTTCGATCACAATCATCAATATCGTTAATAGATTTATAGCATAATTAATAGTTTGATATGACTGTTAAAAAATTTATCAGTTGATTAAACTGTGAGTTGTATATTATTATAAAATGATGGACAGTATGAAAAGAAGGAATAATACCAGTTCTGATAATGGAATAAGAAATGAGAATGTGGCGAGAGGCAGAGACATGAATGGCATCAGTGTTGGGGCTATTTGCAGGGGCTGTCACTAGGAGTTTCGTTGCTTTCACATTTTCACAGTTCTGGAATGTTAAATGCATTTGCTGTGCATTTTTAATCCATACATTTTCCACTATCACGTTCTTGCTATCAGAGAACGTCATTGCCTGCCAATCCATATCAATTTCCTTTTTCCTTTATTGGAAAATATATAAAATATATAATTTCTAATAAATATCGAGGGACTTTTTTTTTACTTACAGTTGGTGCTCCAATACAAGGCTGCAAAAAAAAAAAAAAGTTAGTTAGTTAGTTAGTTAGTTGTTTATAAGAGAAGTCATTGGTATTAGCTGATTATTGAATATTAAAATTTTAATATTTTTATTTCATTAGAAATTTATATTTGTAGAAGTGGAAGTTTCAACTCAAACATTTATATTATTAGATTATAAAATGATACAAAATATAAAAAAAATATTATTTTAACTGTTTTAATTTGCTAATAATATATCAATATGAAAGATAATATATATATATATATATATATATATATATATATATATATATATATATAATAATTAGAAGTTCGGAGTTTTACAATAGAATATGTCAAAAAAAATCTAACTAAATAATTAAATTAACAAAAATCTTGGTAGTGAGTACGGACTAATTAGTCAACCACGTCATATAAATCATAATCAAACTACATTAATTATAAAAATTTTGATGAAATTAGTTAATTGATTTACCAAATAGTGGGTCTGTTATTTAGGGTGAGTTAAAAATATAGGAAAATGGTGATTTAAATTAAGGAAAGGAAAGAGCAAGTGCCTTGGATTTGTCAATTTTGCAGGAGGTCTTCCACCAAATCTTGCCATTGCCATTGATGATGCCGCCACCTTCAACTCTAAGATTTTGCACGCCATCAAATACAACCCAATGCCTTGTATCTCTTTCATAGTCTCTCTTTTTAGCCGATGCTTTGATTGTTCCATATATCTGCACCACATTTAATTTCCCAACCATTATTACTCATCTAATACATACATACACTTTAATCATGATACAGGCTTTACAATCAGAATTTTTCTAAAAATAATAATAATAATAAAATGTTGATTTAACTTGACAATATGTTATAATTGCTTCTAGATTGATCATATAATATAAAGTATAATAAAAAAAATAGTAAACTATGTCAGAAAATATATTAGGATCAGACCAGTAAATACTGAATAAATAAATGATTAACTATGCCAACTTTATCTCATCAACTTCTACCAATACAAGTAATCATAAATATACTATACATACATGCACATGCACGTAACTTATTGTAATATATATACACACACGCGTGTGAACTCACTCACCTTGAATACAAGATTGGATCGACAAGGACCAGAAAAATGGACTGGTTTAAGATGATAAATCTTGCGCTTAGGAACAACAATAATAGCACTTTCTTGAGAGGAGCAAGCTTCTTCCCATGCCATCTTAAAAGCCTAACAAATACCCACCAATAAACATCCAATATTACACCACAAAACAGACCAAAAACAACACCAGCAAGAACCAAAAAAAGAAAAAGTTATTAGCCATATGAATGGAGAAAAGATTCATCAGAATTTTGTATTATATACTTCACTATCATCTGTTCCATCGGCTTTAGCACCAAAATCATCCACATTCAATATATTTGGTGAACTTGTGGGGCTGCTTGCTGTCTTCTTCTTCTTCTGCCTGACAGTCTTGGCAAAGCCAGTGAAGCTGTGTTTCTCGCCATTGCTCATCTTCCTGCCATCAATGGTGCTGAAATACGGGAGATAGTCTCTTGAAAATTTTTCAGCATCATCTTTAACTGTAATAGAAACTGGGTTTTCTACGAAAGATCCAAAACTATAAGAAACAATGAAAGATAGTAAAAGGAAAAGAGGTAAATGTGTTTGAGGGATTGTTTTGTACATTATTTTTGTTTTCAACCTTTTTTTGGAAGAAACAAAGGAAAGATATGGTTTATCAAAGAACAAGTTATGGCTTGTCAACACATATATAGAGTTGTGTAAAGTTGGTTTAGTTATTTTTCAACAATGGACTTTTCCAAGAAGAAGAAAATGACTTCTTACAAAAAATCTTTCCTCAAGGACCCAATATGTTAATAAAAAAATATTTTTAATTTTTAATTTTTAATTTTTATATAATTAAGTATTGATAAAATTCATCTTTTTATATTTAAATATGATAGTTGGGATAAAAAAAATGAAAATTTATTAGATATGCTTAAAGATATATAGATTCATTTTTAAGATCAAGTTAGAAGATGTAATCGATGATAACAAAGGAATATTTTTATATTGTTTTTTATCATTTTGAAAAATAAAGGAAATTAAATTAACTGGAAGATGATAATCCATACATATAATATTCATTTACATTTTAGGGTAAGAAAGAATAGAAAAAATACCCTCTAAAGATCTAAAGAAAATAATAAGATTTCAATGTTCAGAAAAAAAGGTTATAACATATTAATAGATATGATTTTTCTTTCAATGGCAGGTAGCCTACTATTTGGCAATTGTTTCTTGTGGCATTATATATTTTAATTTAAAATGGAAAATGGAAAATGGTAAATGGAAAATGGAAAATGGTAGGTTACTTTTAACTATTTAGAACATGAATAAATAAAATATAAAGTAGGTTTGATTTTTAAAATTTTTATATTTGTATTTGTTAATGTAATTGATGGTCGAAAATGTATGAAGTTTAATTTTTGAACTCAGAAATTTATATGACAAGGATCGAATGACCTTGTAAACATCTATTTTTAGAATATTTTTTTGTTTCATTATTTAATTTCATGTTTTAATTTTCTAATTGACTAAATATTCATGTGTTTTTCAGATTAATTTAAAATTATAAAATTAATTAATTCCATCATTTTCTAGACAAGCAAGTAAAATCCTTGTATTGCATGGTAGAAGCTCACTTGTCTTACAATCCAATGAATATTGAGAGAAAGACTTCCTTTTTGTGGTATGACATGCCCATACATACGTAGTAATAACTAACAAACGTTGTGCAATTACTTCCATAGAAATATAAAAGAAATCATGAAAATAAATAACAAAAATAAAATTAAAAATTTTTCGATCTGCTCAAGCAAAATTTTAAAATAGTGTTATTTTAGAACAATTGATTGTTGTTTTTTAAGAAGAAAATAATATTGTTTAAAGGGGAAATAAGAGGGAAGCATGATGAACATATTCTCCTTCTTTGGTGAGAAACTTCTCGTTCGATCAATTGAAGTATCTTATCTATTTGAAAATGTTATGCTTTCATTTCTTTTCTCGTGAACTAATTCCTTCTTTGGGTTTCAGATTTCGTGATCAACACCAACACCAGTAATCATCTTTCAAGCCAATCCTCCCACCATTTTTGATTATATTTTATGCATGATTATTATAATGTTATGAAACATAATGTAATACATTATGTAGAATTATGTTGGCTTTAATATAATGTAAGTAGGGATGAAAATACAATTGGCAGGTCAGCTTTAAATTATTTTGATTTATATGAAAATTGAATATGATTTGAAAAATCACCAGAACACCGTATGATTTATCATGTGTAAGACAACATAACATATTTAACATAATCAATAAATGATTCATGGATCAACAAATCAACATAATATCATTTAACAGTTTGCATGACACCCCCTTAACCCTACAGGTATAACATGTTCCTATATTCGGATTGCCGAACCCTACCTATCATTATTGAAATTCGATGTATGTCTTATTTAGTATTAAAAAATATATATAACGCATTCATATCGATAATATAAGCATAAAATTAATATGAGTTGAGAGGACCTGTAAATGTATTATTTATAGATCAAGGATATCTCAAGCATGAGATTTAAATACTAGCATGTAACTCTATAGAAACTAACATGTTTCGAATTAACTCATATCAGGAGAAAGCCTCCTATAGCTAGTGGTTAGATTTTCAAGGATTATACTATTAGATTAAGCTATTGACATATTAGGCAGTTGAATGTTGTGTTTCGCTATTTTTCATATTGATGCATATATATGTATGTTGTAGTTATGGTCTTGCAATGAACTAAATTATAATTTTGCATTTTTATTTTGGCTCAAAAAATATTAATTTCTATATGTTTCAAACTAGTTTAAAGATTTAGTATTTGAATTTCATGCTAGAAATATCTTTGTTTTATAAATAATATATATATGACTATTTTATTTATCATTTGTAATATGTACCAAAATTTGATGATGATAGTTAGAGATTTATAAATAAGTTGTAAGAGTATGTCAAGTAACGAGATTAGGATATCACATGTTTAGACACGTATATGATTATACTAAATTGAACTCATTTGCTATGTTTATGAATCTTTACATTGAATGATTGAATATGTTTTATCACATGATTTTAATGTATGTAAGAATCAGGGGCGGATCCAGAGCATAATTTCAGAGGGGGTAAATTTAGATCTAAAGCATAATTTCAAGGGGCAAGGTATAATTTTCAGGGGGGTAATTGTAAAAATTTTTAAATTAGTGGGGCAAAATATATATATTTATATAAAAATTATATATATATATATATATATATATATATATATATATATTAAAAAATTTTAAATGAGTGGGGGCAAGTGCCCCCATTGCCCCCACTATGGATCCGCCACTGGTAAGAATGGTTCTGTCATTAAAGTTGCTTCTAGGGTTATGCATGGTCTTTGATTCTTATTAAAGTGAAATGAAGTATTAAGAAAAAAAATTAACTAGAGATGAACCGTGTCTTTGTTTTAACTAGAATCATATCAAATTATAGTCACTTTAATTAATTTTGAGATTAAGTAAATATTAAATTGATAATTTTGAATTATATTAAATCATCAAATATATTTTAAATTTATATATATATATAAACAAAAGCTATATATAATAGTTATTAGTTATAACACAAAAGTGGCTAAGTCAAACATAATTATTGCCATTAGTAGCCATGCAGTCTTCGTTTTCCTAACATAAATAACAACATCCTAAATCCATAATGATATTTTTGTTGTTGTTTTTTTTTTTTTGCATCTTTAAGTTTTATATGTTTTTTTATAATTCATGTTAGAGATATTATTTTGTATCGATTTTTCAAATGACATCATAATTTCTAGATATTTATTCATCAATTGCTAGTAATAGATATTTATGATCTTAAAAATTTATGAAAGTTTTGTATAGAACCGTTACACTTTCCTAAATATTTTTATTGAATTATTTGTTTACTTTTTTAGTAATTTTGTGAAAGGTGAATTAGTGATCAATTTGAGTTGAATTATTTCTTTTCAAATTTGATAATATCTAAATTGTGTCAATTTGTATTTAAATACAAGCATGAGTATTTAAATTCCAAAATAACCAAAATTTAATATAATTGGAAAGTCCTTTAAAAGCCTTGAGATGAATGGAAACATGGGCAGGTTGCTTGATTGGCAAAACACCAAATCTTTAAAATAGAAGCAATAATACTTAAAAGCACATGCACTTGAAGAACTGAAGTCAACTGGGTAGAGATAGGAAAGAAGGGGGGAGTTGGCGCCAATTCTGGTGAAAAAAGTAAGTAGTGCAAGGCAAAAAGAAGGTAAGATTATGGTAAAAGGAGAGAATGGAATTGGTGGGCATGGGATGGGCTTCAATAACAAATTAAAATCACCATCATCACAATAGTCAAATATATATGGTATACTTGCTTTGATGTGTTCGATATAAACAAATAAAACAGTTGAAAAAATGGTTGTTTTTTTTTATAACGGTAGTTTAAATTCGATTTTTTTTTTAGATTTTTAAGAAATATCTATATCATTAGATTATAAGATAATTAATGGGATCTTTACTTATTAATTTCTTTTATATTGAGGATATGTTGTTTCTTCGTTAGTTTGTTCGGTTTTGGTGGGATGACCAAATTTTTGAGACTTGCACTTCAATCTCATCATCTTGCATTTATTGTAACTTAGGATAGATGAAGTTTGCATTTATCATAAATTATAGTTTATTTATTTCTCTAATAAAATAATTAATATACTAAGTTTTTATTTAATCGAAGAAATAATTAATAATAAAATAATATTTTTTTTGCTTATAATATAAATAAAGATACAATAAAAATAACACGTTAAAAATAATTAATTTTTTTTAATTTTTATGAAATTTAAAATATATTTATTAATTCGAAGAAATGAGTCATTACTGTTGCTATAAATGAATATAGGATTTGAAAAAAGAAAACTAAAAGATTTGTAATTTTTCTAGATATATAGCAAACGATAAAGGAAAATCATTTCTTTCAAAAAAAAAGAAAAAAGGAAAGAAATTCTTTTCATCATTCAGACACATTCAGAATTTAGAGCGTACGTTAAGAATGCCAACTTTCCGATTCAATGGAACACTTAATCTGCAAACTATTTAATGTCCAGAGATTCTTGAATTGGAACCAAACAGAATTTTTTTTTAAAAAAACCAAAGATTTCAATCATGAATAAGTTTCGAGAATGTTTATTTTAGCTTCAAACTAGTCAAATTAACTTATAAATTTTAAAATAAATTAATATATTTATTTCACATAATTTAAGAATTTATAAATTAAACTTATAAATAAAAGAATAAGTTAGATGAAAACATTTATTATTTTGAAGTTTATAAGCATGATGCTTGTAAGCTTAGTAACATTTGATATTAATGAGTCAAAAGTGATCATCAATGTTAGAGAATTATATATAAAACTATAAAATTAAACAAAATTTGAATAATTTAAAAATTATACAATTATAAGATTAATACTACATCGATAAGATACATTGTTCGCGTAAAAACAGGCTTAACTTCACATGCATAATATTTCAACAAGTTTTAAATTTATATTCCTTAATAAAGTAATTACGCTACCGCAAGAATACGGGTCGCAATTGCAGTATAAAGGTATCGTTCACTGGGACCA
>CANYBF011500220.1:0-12832 GCA_948192965.1 Dalechampia spathulata | reverse complement strand
ACATACCCTAAGCAACCTAAACAAACCCTGGATTGCACCTGAATGAACCGGGAATGCCCGTAAAGGCAAAGCAATGAAGAAATAGCCCGACTCATCCCAATCAATCCGAGAGGCTCAAATTTAGGGTGCGACACTGATCTTCTTAATCAGAAAAGGAAATAATATTTTACTGTTCCAATTTTGATAAAAGAACTATTCTGATCTATAGCAGGACAATAAAAATATAGGTCCGATCCATTGCAAGACTTAGTAAACAATAAAGTATATTGGATGGAAACCAGAAGTTGCGGGCTACTGGCCAAAAGTAGAGTATAAAGCCCAGTGGTTGGAATCTCTTGGACTTTTGGTATAACAACGCCTTACACAGAACTAAAAATTAATGGATAAAAATGTAAGTATAGGTTTATTTGATATATTTACAAGGTTTAATTTTTGTTTAGTAGTTCAACGATTTATATATTATTTCATAATATTCTAATTATTTTGGTTTGAAGTAATTAATTATTTAATTTACCTTGGAGTTTTTAATGATATATTAGACATTAATGAAGAAGATGATGATGATGATGACATAATAATTAAAAATAATATTAAAAGAAAAAGATATCGATAAAGAAAGGTAAAACGGTCCTTGGTGTTTGATGGTATCAGAGCCTGACTTTCTTTGTCGGGTAGAGTTACATATAAATAGCTTTTTATTATTAATATTATTATTATATATATATATATATATAAGTAATTATAAAATAAAATAAAAAGAGAAAGAAGCAGGGAAAAGATAAACATTATGGGTAAAACTTTTGACTTTGACTAAAGGGGGATATATAGGGCAAGTGATATTTTGTGTATATTAAGAGAAAGTTAGAAGAAAGAAAAGAAGAAGATCATATAAAAAGAAAAGAGGGGAAGATAAAAGGAGATAGTTATAGAACTTAAAGACTAGATAAGAAAAGGAGGTGATTAAGGTTAATTAACTTCACACAAGCATAAATGAAGGTGATTAGAAGAAGAGCTAGTAAAACTCTTATTAGTGATTAAAGAGGTAAGCATATGCTTGATGTAAATGATATGTATAAATGCTTGATTACCTTATGGTGATACTTATAAGTGTATGAAGTTTGAGAAGAATGAGATCATCCATATCCATGAATATTATAATCACTTTTAGCCTTATTCATGCTTGGATGGAGTTGAATGAAGTAAAAATTATGTTGAATTATATTTGATACATGATTGAACTTTAAATTATGTTAAATTTATGTTTTTAGCAATTTTTGAAAGTAGTTTTATGGTGTTTTAGTCATGGGATTAGGTTATAAAGCTTAAGAAACCATTTAGGCTGATTTAGGTTTTGAGAAGTGGTGAAAAATGGCTGTTTTATAGGGATAAGAAGTCCCACATGACTCGTATGGGTTATACCCAACCCAGGTATAGTCTTACATGACCCAAACAAGCTTATTTTGCAGGTGCTAAGTTCAACATGACTCGTGTTGACTCTTAAGGCTTATTTTGAGTAGATTTTGATTGGAAAACTTAGTGCATGGCCCATGAAACTTATACATGACTTTATGAAGTATAAAAATGAATGAAACATATTATTAAGTGTGGCTTTGCATGTTAAATACTTGAATGAGTGTGTATATGAAGTATAATGATGAAATTATGTTGTAAAATGGTTAAGATGAATTGTGCAAATGCTTGAATAGTGTTGGTGAACTAAGAGTGTATGGATATTACATTTAGGTGTTTATAAAGGGAAAACTACGAACTCCACACCTACAGAGGATCAAGACACAAGACATACTAGGTTTACGCTTAACATAGGTTATGTTAATAATAATTAAATAGTAAAATAAAATTGATAAGTAATAGTAAAGCCTAGTTGAATATAAATGGACTTGAATAGTTATTATTGTATACTTTGGTTATCTTCCACTATTATAATGATAATTTTGTATGGAAAGGGAAGTGAAATGCTATTGAAATGGTGTTAGAGAATGCTTGATAATATGATGTGGTAATTAATGACTTTGAGTTATGGGTTGGTTGCTAACCATGACTTAACTATTGAGCATGTATTGAATGATACGTTATGATAAGTCATGCATTTTATTTTATAAGCATGACATATGGTAGAGGAATAAGGGAGGTATTTTAATAAATAAAGATGGAGGAATAAGGGAGGTATCGTAATAAATAACAGTGGAGGAATAAAGGAGGCATGAATGTTACATAATCGATGAAGGAATAAGGAAGGCTAATATGTAGTGGAAATAAAACAAATGTGAAATGGAAGCCAATATATGTTGTGCATAATCAGAGTAGATAAAATGAGCAATCTGGGATTGCAAATGATGATGGATGAAAAGGGGAGACATGATGCATATAACACATACATTGGTATTATGCATAATGATCATTTAACTCATTAAGCATATGAATGAGAAAGGAAACAATGTTGTTTAATAATTCTATGTTCATTGTAAACGAACTATAGAATAAGATTGTATTTTGAGTTATTGGATGATGGGAATGAAGTGAATGAGTAATGATTTAGTGCATGGTTATGATTGAAGTTATTGATGAATTATTATGATATATTAAATACAGTTAATTATGCTTATCTTAATATATACTAATTATGTACATTATAGATTATTAATGTTAACTTTTTCTGTAATATGGCTAATATCATTGGATAACTTATAGTCATGTTCACTTTTATTTAAACATCACTGAGTTTTATACTCAGCATTTGTCTATTGATGAACGCAGGCCTGGGTAGTTAGCTGAGGGTTAGGATCGAAGAACACCATCTTGGGCAAGGTCTTTGTTGATTTTGTATGGCTAAGGTTGATCATCTTTTGGGCTATGTAAAAAACTCCCAGCTTGATATCTATTTATGTAGCTATCAACTTTTTAAGTAACGTTTATAGGCAGGAAATGTTCAAACTTGATTGTTATTGTAAATATTGAACGCTCAATGATGTATATCTTTATCAACACTTACTTAATCAAAATTTATTATGTATGAGCATGTTTTAATAGATTATTGATGTGAATGGTTGTTGGAGTGTTTAAATTATTTATATAATTTAAATGGTAGATCGCCTTGTTGTAAAGGCTTAATGTAAAATGGGATGTATTATATGAGAATAAAGAGAATTGCTAGATCCTTTGTAGGATGATTATGTATTTTAGCATGGGAATGGGATGCATTAACCATTCTATAGGAGCATGTGATCCGTTTAGGTGTCATATGTTAAAGTGGTATCAAAGCTAGGATTTAGCTCATAAAAATTTAATGTAAAAGATTATATTGATCATGATTAACACTGCCTATAAATGATAGTTGCATAGCTAGGAGTGATGTTATATTCTTGATATTGACTGGTGTGATCTTGTGGATTATGTTACATAATTGATAGAGCTATAGTAGTTAGAGAGGAAGGAGGTGGGAATCATAAGGTACTTCTGAGGCTGCAACTAGGGCTGCGGTTAGACAAGGCCTGCAAGGGCAAGGTGAGAGGGTATTGCCTATAAACCAACTAACTATATCTATAGTTGACCTAGTGGCTACTCATATAGCAAATTTATTATAGGTAATCCAAGGTCAAGTAACTCATGTACTACATATATAACCACCAATTGATGGAAGGGAAATATCGAAGAGGGAATTTGAAAAACTTCAATTGTTTGGGGCAACTAATTTTATTGGTACCACTAATCTTTATATCACTAAGATGTGATTAGAGCAGACCAAGCAGGTGTTAAGAAAGCTAGACTACATCAACTAAATGAAGTTTGAGTATGCCATTTCACTTTTGCAAGATGACGCATGTGAATGGTGGAAAATAGTACCCAATAGTTTGATAGAGCCACCAATTCTAACTTGGCATGATTTTCAAATGATGTTTAAATAGAAATACATCCTTACAGCCTATATGGATAAAAAATTATAGGAATTCCTCAGTTTGAGATAGGGAGGGATGACAGTAACTGAATATGAAAGGGAGTTCACACGATTAACATATTATGCCACCAACATCTTAACTTCTGATAGGGAGAGATATAAGAGATTTGAGTTGGGATTGAAGCCTCGAGTCAAGGCTTTAGTACAGGGGTTCAATTATGAGGATTTTTCTATACTGATGGCCAATGCTTTGAATCAAGAGTAGATAATTAATGAAGAAGAGGAAGGAAGGGTTAAGCAAGTAAGGAAAATGGTAAAAAGGGCTACTTCATTTCCAATTATGGTAAAATAGGGAGATTTAGAGACTCTTTTTCAACCAAATAGATGAGTTACAGACCACCATGATTTAGCTAATCATCTGGGTGGACCAATGCAGGCTTAAGATTATGTTCTTATTGCAACAAGCCTCATGGAGGAGTTTATATAACTAGATCTAATGTTGGTTATAATTATAGAGAACCATGCCATTTTGCTAGGGAATGTTCCCAACCTCAGGTGATACCCTTGCATACAATGTCAGAGGGTGGTAATCATATATAAAGTTCATTTATCTGACCTACTATAGATTTTCATAATCCAGTGGTAAAGGAAGAGGTAGGGGTAGATCCGAATTGGTCAAAAGTGGTAGTCAAGGTTCAGTTAATTAGACACCATTACAGGGAGCTCCAATTAGAGTTTATACCATATGCCAAAGGGAGAACATACAAGTTACTGATGTGGTAGTTAGTAATTTTTTAATTCATGAATGTGAAGTACTGATATTATTTAACCCTGGTTCTTCTCATTCATATATAAATACTGAACTTACTAATATGTTTGATATAGGGAGTGAGAACTTAGCGTATGATGTTGTGGTATCTACTCCATTGGGTATGGATGTTATAGTTAGATGTGTATATAATAATTATCCTTTAATAATACATGGAGTAAGTTTCTTATCAGATCTTATTGAGATGTCATTTAAAGAATATGATATAATATTAAGGAGATACCATTTAAAGTATTAAACAGTGGTTGATTGAAAGAAGAAACTAGTAACATTCAAAGCTCCTGAGCATGCATGTGTAAGGATACAAGGTTGTAAGCCTTCAATGACAGTTACTATGATTTCTGCAATAATAACTAAGAAATTATTGATAAAGGGTTGTGAAACCTATTTGACATGTATGATTGACATTTAGATAGAGAAGCCAAAATTAGGTGACATTCCAATAATTTATGATTTTTCGGATATCTTTCCTGAGGAACTGCCAAGGTTATCTTTAGTGAGAGAGGTGGAGTTTGAAATTGAAGTAATGTCAGGAATAGAACCAATCTCTATTACACCTTACAGAATGACACCTATAGAGTTAAGAGATTTGAAGGCACAATTGCAAGAACTACTTGATAAGGGGTTTATTGGACCTAGCATGTCTTTATAGGGAGCAATGGTTTTATTGTTAAAAAGAAGGATGGTACCCTATGGGTATGCATTGATTACAGGTAGTTGAATAAGGTTATAATGAAGAATAAATATCCATTACCTTGAATCGATGATCTATTTGACCAACTGAAGGGTGCTATGGTGTTTTCAAAGATAGATTTGATGTTTAGGTATTATCAGTTACAGGTGAAAGATAATATCATACGAAAGACTACATTTCAGACTTGTTAGGGACACTATAAGTTTTTGGTGATGCCATTTGGATTGACTAATGCACCAATGGCATTTATGGCTTTAATGAATATGGTGTTCAAGAAGTATTTAGATCATTTTATGGTTGTATGCATTGATGATATACTAGTGTATTCCAAGAGCTATGAGGAACATGACATGCATCTTTGGATTGTGTTGTAAACAATGCAAAAGAAGTAATTGTAAATTATAAAAATGTGACTTTTGGTTAGAACAAGTGTCTTTTCTTAGGTATATAATATCATCAGAGGGTGTTAGAATTAATCCTATTAAGATTAAAGCGGTTATTAACTGCAAGCACCAATGAATGTTAGTGAAGTTCGTAGTTTCATAAAATTGGCTAGATATTATAAAAGGTTTGTGAAAGGGTTTTCAATGATTGCAACTCCACTCACTACATTACTTTGGAAGGATTTTTCATTTATATGGACAACAGAATGTCAGAGAAGTTTTGATCAGTTGAAAGAATGTTTAACACAAGCTCTAGTGTTGACTTTACCTACTTTAGGAAGAAATTATATGGCATACAATGATGCATCATTAAATGGGTTAGGATGTGTATTGATGCAAGATCGAAAAGTGATTGCCTATGCTTCTTGACAATTGAAGCCACATGAAAAGAACTACCCAATACATGATCTAGAGTTAGCCGCTATAGTTCATGCTTTGAAAATTTGGCAACATTATTTATATAGAGAGAAATGTTATCTTTATATTAACCATAAGAGCTTGAAACATTTGGGCATGCAAACAAAATTGAATTTGAGAAAAAGGCGCTAGATTGAACTAATCAAAGATTATGATTGTTTGATTGCTTATCACCCAGGAAAAGCTAACATAGTATCTGATGCCTTAAGTAGAAAGATATTTGCTAGCTTGCAATTGACACCACTAATGTTGGTTTGAGAGGTTCAGAAATTGAATTCTATATTTACTTTTCAATCCAATGGTGGGTTAATGGCTCAATTGCAGATGGGGAATCTATTGATTAATCAAATAAGAGAATCTACACTAAATGATATGGAGTATCAGAAGTAGATGATTAAGGTTCAAAATGAGGAGTAGATAGAATACAAAATTGATTCTGATGGCTTGTTAAGGTATAATAATCGATGGTATGTACTTGGAAATAGGGAATTTAAGAATCATATCCTACAAGAATCCTATAATTCAATGTATTCTTATCATCCGGGAAGTACAAAGATATATAGGGATTTGAAGCAATTTTATTGGTGGATAGGTATGAAGAAGGACATTATGTAGTATGTTTCAAAATGTTTAACTTATCAACAGGTAAAGGTAGAACATCAAGTTCTAACTGGATTACTTAATCCTTTACCAATTCTTGAGTGGAAATAACAACGAGTCACTATGGGCTTTATGATAGGACTACCCTTGACATAAAAGAAGCATGATTTTGTATGGTTAATTATAGATCGTTTGACAAAAACAATGCATTTCTTACTAGTACGGATGGATTATAATTTTAAATGACTAGCTCAACTATCTGTACAAGAGATTGTTAGATTGCATGAAATTCTAGTATCTATCATTTCAGATAGGGATCCTAGATTTACATCTAGATTTTAGAAGAGTTTTTAGAATGCATTAGGATCCAGAGTAAATTTTAGTACTGCTTTTCATCCACAAACCGATGGTCAGTTTAAGAGAATCATTCAAATCTTAGAGGACTTGTTATAGGCATGTGTGCTAGAGATGGAAGGTAGTTGGAATAGATATTTACCATTAATGAAATTCATGTACAACAATAGTTACTAATCTAGTATTCAAATGGCTCCGTATGAAGCATTATATAGGAGAAGGTGTAAAACTCTTTTATATTGGGATGATGTGGGTGACATGAAGTTAATTGGACTTGAATTAGTACAAGAAACAAAAGAAAAAGTAAAGTTGATCAGGTAACGATTGAAAGTTGTTTCTGATCATCAAAAATCATATGTTGATCTCAAGCAAAAAGATATGGAGTATAATATGGGTGACAAGGTATTTCTCAAAGTATCTCCATGGAAGTGGATAATCAGGTTTAGGTAAAAATGAAAGTTGAGTCTTAGATTTATTAGGCCTTATGAGGTTCGTGAGCGAGTTGGACCGTTAGCTTATCAGTTAGCTTTACCACCTGATTTGGATCAGATACATAATATGTTTTATGTTTCTATGTTATGGAGATATAGATAGAATCCATCTCATGTACTTTTAGCAGAAATGATTGAGGTTTAGATGAATCTTTCCTATAATGAGGGACCTGTAATAATTTTGGCTTGAGAGGAGAAGTAATTACGAAAAAAGTAAATACCCTTAGTGAAAGTCTTATGGAATCATCATATAGGTCAAGAGGCAACCTGGGAACAGGAAGCAAGCATGCAATAGCAATATCCTCAGTTATTTAATCACTAGTGAATTTTAAATTATGGGATGAAATTTCTTTTTAGGAAGGGAGAGTTATCATATCCTCTCTTAACACTTAGAATATATTTATATATGTAGTATTATTATGTGTGTGATTAGATGATTAAATGTTATTAAATGTGCTTGAGATGATGTGCTTATGATATTATTATGAGTGAATGATTAAATTGGTATAGTAATTATATGTATTTGGAATGATTTACTTGAGTGTTGATTGAGAATTATTTATTATACATATATGTACTTATATATGAAGATATATACATATTATATATGTATAAGTTGTGTATATGATTTAAAAGGGTTAAGTGAAATAAGGGAATATATATATATACAAGTAATTATAAAATAAAATAAAAGGAGAAAGAAGTAAGGAAGAGATAAACATTATGGGTAAAAATTTTGACTTTAACTTTGATTAGAGGGGGATATATAGGGCAAGTGATATTTTATGTACATTAAGAGAAAGTTAAAAGAAAGAAAAGAAGAAGATCACGTAATAAGAAAGAGGGGAAGATAGAAGAGATAGTTATATATCTCATTCATCATGATAAGAGTTATCTAAAGTGAACATATGGATAAGTATTTTAGGACTGACTCATTGGAGACCTTGTCAGTGAGATTTCATATGGATGATTAATCTATGTCTGTGAAATATATCTCACTCATATGAGTAGTGCAAGTATCCTTAAAACTTAAGATAACAAGGTTATCTTAATTATGGATCATTATGTTTTGACTCCTATGTTTTATTCCTTCTTAGGAGGCGTTCACAGCTTGGATATTAGATATAGTATGAAGTAGTTAAAGGTATTTTTTATCAATAAATAATTCAGCACCCTAGATTAAATGTAGGGGTTTTATCTCATTGATTCATGTAATATTCTTTATTCAAGAATATCTAGCCAGAGTAGAATACCTATTAATGAATGAGTTTCATAAGGGCATTTTGGGAATAAAGGTTATAGTACATGAAATATCAAATTTAGGGCATGATCTAACATACTTGATTATGCATTGATTTGACATTAATCCATACTCAAACATCAAATTTATGTAGTCATGATGTGTGACTAGACACTACTCTTGATTTACATATGATATTATTGTGAGCGTTAGTTTCTACCGGAGCCCAGAGCGAGGCTTACGATGCTCATGGACCGAGGACCGTACTTGGATTGAAAGCGTAGTCTTCTCAAGGGGTTCCCTCAAGGAATGATATGAACTCGAAAGAGTCATAAGGAGTTGCCACCGGATGGTTCCGGATTGGTCCAACCAACCCATAGCATAAGTGCTAGTTAAAACCTTCAGAGATTGGGTTCGGGTGGTGGAGATCTATTTCTATGAGTTTCCAAAATCAATTTTACCATTATAATTGGATTTAATTATCCTAAGTAGGCAAGCATACTAGCGTATATGTAAGAACACAGTGCGACATGTGATTTGGCGTTGCAAGGTTGCACGTAAGATGACATATAATGCTATATGGCATTTGGATGGTATGGCATTTGCATGACATGTGAAATAGCGATGAAATAACATGGCATATGCATGACATGTGAATATGAATGACATATCATATGCATGATAAGGTAACTTAGCATGATATGTAAACACAAAATCATGGCAAATAGCACGTATAGCGTAATACATTAGCATTTTTGGTGTTATAGAATGTATGGTGTATGCGTGGTATATAAAGTGAGTGGTATGGCATATGCATGATATGCAAGATAAATGACATAGTATATGCATGACATGCGGAATGGATGATATATTATATGCATGATATGTGAGATGACATATAATATGACATATGCATGGCATGTGAAGCGAATGACATATTATATGCATGATTTATGAGGGAAATGACATATCATATGCATGATATGTGAGATAATGCAAGACATAGCATGCATATGACATGTAGCATGGATGACATACCATATGCATGACATGTGAAATGAATGACATATCATATGTATGTTATGTGAGATGGCATATAACATATGCATGACATGTGAGGTGAATGACATATTATATGCATGACATGTGAGATGATCTATGACATATCATGTGCATGACTTGTGAAGTGGATGACATACCATATGCATGATATGACATAGTAATATATGTGTGTAATGGCATGGTATATGCATGACATGGTATAGTGATGCATATGTGAATTAGTATTCAATATAGTATATGTCCTGGCATACGATATGGCATGTGACATGGCATGGCATAATGACATATGATATGATGATAGCATGTGATATGGCATGGCATATAGCATGGCAAGTTGCATGTATTGTATTGTGTATTGGTGTATTTGGATTGTATTAGCATATTTATATGTATAAGCATACAAAATATGATATATTATGGCATGGCATATGCATGACATGTCATAGAAGTGTGTGTTATGTGGCATGTGACATGGCATGTGACATGATAACATATATTTTAGCAAATATAAATCCATCCACGAATAAAAATACCGAAAGGCTGGTGAAAGGGATCGAGGAATTAGGGGTACACATGGGATTTTAGGGGAATTATTACAAAACAAATAATAATCCTATCCTATTACATAAATGTCCATGCATACATAGTTTTTGGGACGTTAAGTAACGTCCCTCTCCTCCTCGGGTACTATTCCACCTTGGGTTACACAAGCTGAAAATGCATAAATAATATTATGCAAAATAAACACAAATAAACACAAATAAATTCATTAATAGCAAATGAATTTAGGATTTATTTGACTAGTCCAATGCTATATGAAAGCATGAACTAAGAGTCAAAATCCATCAATTTTTGGCAACAATTATGTGAATTTATACAAGGCAGATCATGAAAATAAAAATAATTTTAAGCAAAATTATTTTTGTTTGATCATGAAAAATCAAATGGGAGTGTTAACATCACTTGGAATAATTTGGAGATAGCCTCTCAACCAATTTGAATCCAATCCTATCAAAAATCATATTTTATACAAACCAAATAAGCATTTGATCATCAAAAATTAATTTTGAGGCCAAAATTAATTAAATGTAATTATTTTATGATAGATCCAGTATACCTAAGCCACTGTAAAGCATTAAATATTACTGGAAAAATCAAAATCGATTTGAAAATGGGTAAAAACATGATTTTTTGGGAAATTCTCCAGGGAATGTGCGTCACGTATCAGACTATATGCACCACACATAGGTTGTGTGTGGTGCACATAGCATGACATGTGGCACACATAGCTTGTAAATCTACAAGAAAATCAAATCTATCAGTATAGAAATGATCTACAGACTAAAATAAGCAACTTTAGTGAAGATGATACCTCATTTTGAGCATGAATCGACCTCCGTTTTGCAATCCAAACATTTAATTATCCAATTAATTTAGATAATTAATTTTAAGGCTGAAATCAATTAGATCCGGACAATATTTGACAGATCTAGGACTCTAGAAGCATGGACAAGCCTCTGGAGTTGCTGGAAAAATTAGATCCGGAGAGGATCGAATGAAAAACAGTGTTTTCTGTGAAAACCAGAATCTACGTGCACATCACATAGATCTATGTGCACCATACATAGGCTATATGTGGCATACATAGTTTGTAAAACAGAAGAAAATCAAAGGTTTTTCAGCAAAAACCATAGCTCCAACCCTGATCTAAGCCAATCGGAGCTTAAAAATGAATTTTCACTTCGTGGATTTGCATCCAACTCAAGGAAAATAATTTTAAGGCTAAAATTATTTGGATCCAATAAGTATACGGTAGATCTAGAACACTAGATGTCACACCCTGACCCAAGACCCGAGGGGTGATGACATGATCCCGTAGCATAACCATCACTTTCCCGTCACAGGAAAACAACAATTATGCTACAAGGGATTTTAACATCTAATGCTCGTATAAAAATCCAATAAATAGAAAGATATATAAAGAAATACAAACCCCTGGATATATATATATGGATTCTTATACATACATTTAGTATATTGCCAAATACTACAATACAAAGGAATATACACAAATATACAACACTGTAGGAGTCCATCCAGAAGTCCAAGACACAAACCAGCTGCTGTACCTTTACTCCCACTGCTCACCCTCTGAACTTGGACCTACGTTCATCAAATGATAAATGCTGAGAATAAATCTCAGTGTGTCGCACCCTGTTTTTGGACCAGATTGACTCGGATCGGATTCGGGATGATTCGGGGCCAGTCCGGGTTAGTCTAGGGCTAATCCGGGTTGATTTTGATCACTCTGGGCCAATCTGGGCCAATTCTAGCCCGTTCTGGGGCGTCACACGCCGCATATGTTTTAGCCCCACCGCATATGTCTAAACATACGCGTTCACGTATGTCTCTAGGGTTTAGCATATGTGGACATACACGATCGCGTATGTTTTAGGGTTTAGCATATGTAGACATACGCGATCGCGTATGTCTCCGAGCAGCAAAAAATAAAAGCTTTCTAACTCCATTCGGAAAAGAGGGGCGTTTTTAGGGTTTTTAGGACTTAACCTAATCGATTTCCGGCGGCCGTCAAGCACAAAAGAACGTGTTTTATCATTTACCTAAGCTAATTTTGATCAATCTAAGCAATAAGATTAAAATAAACTCACCAACAATCATTTTAGATTAAGTGTTTTTATTCCCTAACGCTTGGAGCTTGGATTTTTCTTCTTCTCCCCTATACTCGGAGCGTAGGAGAATCTACAAGAGGTTGGTTTTCATATTATTTT
>CANYBF011499984.1:0-10628 GCA_948192965.1 Dalechampia spathulata | reverse complement strand
TGACTTAAGCTGAAAGGGTTTCAGCTTAACCTAATTTTGGAGTATAAATATGTTGTTATAACCAAAATTAGGTCAAGCCACACCATTCTTCTTCCTTTGGCCAAAATTATACTCTTCTGCAGAAGGAGAATTCGGCCTTCACAAGAGTAATTGTGAGGAAGACGAAAATTCCATAGGATTTTTCTTCTTTTTCTTTGCTAGTTCACAGAAAAGGAGATAGAAGCAATTGGTTGCTTGCTTGGACATCCTTGTTTCGTGTGGATACTGTTGGAGGCTACCTATCTTGGTGGTTTTTGGTTTGCTACAACTATAAACGCTTTAGAGATAAAGAACGAAGGACATCTGCATTGAAGTATGAGTTACTATCCAATATGCCACTTCTAATCTCTAAAGTGGTTTCTCTGTGTTTTGATGCAAAGATCTTCTTTTGGTTTGTTGTTTTAAAATGAAAATTTTAAATTTCTTCTACTGCTTAATCACTAAACAAACCAACAAAGGTGTAAGGTATATGTATGTATAATATCAAGTTTAGAAGCTTAAAATGCCCATTCATTAAGGTACCAAATCATACAAGGTAAGTTACTGTTCATTTGGACATTTTTACTATTTATATGGTCATTCTTATTACATGTTTTCTTCCTTTCATCACTTATTATGCATATGCCATTAAGTACCATTAATGGTCTTTTTATGGATCATGAATGACACTCAATCTTAGTCTATTATATTATGCACATCTCAAGGTGTTAAACCATGTAAGTAAAGTACCAAAACTTACACATTTAAGACATACAACACAAAATTGTCAAATCTAGAAAATGCAATTACCCCTTTTTGTACATGTTATGACTAAATGAATTTTTAAGCTATCTTCTTGGTCTTAACATAAACAAGCCATATACCATCAGAAAATAGATTCATTAAGGTTTCATTCAAGTTATAGCATGTAGTTTATTTCATCCATTAAAGCCTCTAAATATCAAAAGGCCGTATATTAAGAAGGAATTGCAAAAAAAGCACTATTTTGCATACTATATAGCGTACTTGTATGAAACTTGCAAGCAACATGCATAAACTTTGATAACTTTACTTCTTTACCTCTTATGGAATATGTCATATGCATATCTTGAGTCTCATATAATTTGCATGCAAACAACCCATACAAGATGATTTATTACACATGTTACAATAAAATGTACATTTTTAGTATACCACTAATTGTACCATTCTTTCCCCTATCATAACTTGGTCATACAATCACTTTTAATGTATTAACATGTTTTCCTAAGACTTATCCATAAGAAATATGTCTAGATTTACAATTTCACATTCCCATCTTACACAATACACAAAGTTACATAACTTGCATACAATGGTTCATATGCTACCTTATAAGTTTTCTCATGCATACCTTACCCATTTGACTTTCAAACCACATAAAGTCATGTCATACTAAATGCAAGCATACATATACATGTTATACACAAACTTAGGTCCAATTAGCCAATATATAACATATATTCACCCTTAAAGGCTATATGCACATAAAATGTTTAAGTAACATGCTCTGCTACCCCCTAAATGAACAATTTAGCATTTTCATGCCATAACTCACCTTCACATGTAGCCAAACCTCATCTCTATAATTTAAACACATTATTCAATCATGACTTCACATAAACTAAAGAGCTACACAATTTTGTCCCTTAAAATGGTGAAAACCAAAAAGTCCCCAAATTGGGCAGTAACTTTGGATTGAAGTTACCAACACATTGAAGTAGCTTCCCATTAAACTTTAAGCATACCAAACCCTATAAAAACCTTTTGAAATCATTCACACACTTTAAGAAGCAACCAAAGTGACATATTCAAGGGTTACAAGTTAGGGATTAACATATTTTTCACACACCAAAATGAAAATCCATTCAATTACAATAGAACATCAAATTTCGCAACTTAACTTTCCTATCTTTCACTAAAAAACCTAATTCTTCCATTTACACATAATAAACACGACCCAATAAAAACTTCCCTCTTCATTTAAGATGTAAGAAAACATAAAGAAGAAGAAAAAGACATGTAGAAAGAACATAGAACACCAAAATAATATGAAAAGCGAATTCTACTCATAATTTTACCTTGGAATGATGTTTCTCTTTAAATTAGAATGCAAAAGAGAAGGAGAAGAGAAGAAATCGAATATGTTATGGTGAAATGGGGAATAAAGCTGACATATGTTCCACTTTAGCTAATATAAGACCTAATTTGATAATGTAAAGAAAAGAACCAATCATACAATGACACTTTGCTCACTAATACCACTTCCTTAACCAATTTATTTCCTCTTCTTTAATACCCATTTTTACATCATTTTCATGTCATGCTTGTATAAGATTGCAATTACCATTGATCATGATGTTATGGACATAAATCATACATGTAATGGTTTCCAATGTTAACCTTAACTTTTCATGGAATCCCATTACTATACTAGCTTACCATTTAACTTACCATTGTTTTTAACTTCACTTCAACTTATATTTACACACTTTAAACTAGACTTTATCATACAACAACATGTTAAACATGCCAATGCATCACCTTACACATAAAAATTTCATCATTGAGCTTCATTTAGAGCATTCAATTAAAGCATTCTAAATTCGCATCTTTAGTGCATATTCACTATTTTAATCATCTTTCCACTTTATTTTCATTTCTTTCTGTATCAATTCCATATCATATGGAATTCCTTTGCCTATAAAGCATTTCATATCATATTCATCAAGTCAAAGCATTCCTACATCATATCTCATTAATGCATTTCATGCACTAATCAATCATTCATTATACCATATGCATAAAATGCATGCACAGAAGGATGTTGTATGTGTGTGGATGTGACAATATGGAATGTTATAGAATATACTAATACAATAAACTATGGTAGAAAATATTTTAGGCTATGAATAATTATTTAAACACATGGAAATTTAACTTATTACAAGCTATAAATTTGGTGCATGATATGAGTGTAATAATAGTTAATTGTAAGCTGTAAGTATGTCAAATATAAAAGATGTTAATTTCTAATCAACGTAACTAAGGATGTGTATGCATATATGTTAATAAAGGTTTAAAATAAAATGTGAGAAGTAGACATATGAGTATGTAGTTGCATTAGTGGTAGTATTTGACTTTAGGATTATTGAACTTGTATTTGGATTACATGAATTGAATTTCTAATTGTTGGCGAGTGATATAAATTTTGCTAGAATTCTAAGCCAAATTCATATGCATAATTCATGCGCTTAGTGACTATATAACAACTCTAATCAGGGATGACTATGGTGGATTTATATGCTTAATTTACATAGCCTCAATAATGTAATAAAATATAGAGGATAACTCTCGTAATCAGCCTTGAAAATAGGAAGAGTGGATAGCATAAGAAGATCACATTGATAAGGTACATAGACATTATTAACACGACTTAGAGGCTAAGATGTACACATGAAATGTTCAACTATAAAATACTAGCATAAGAGTATTAATTAATAAGGGTAGTCTATATTGAATTAGATTATTATACATGTATTTAAACCATATAACTTAAACATTAGAAACTATATAACTCCAAGCTAACTAATGCATTCTTAACAAGCTTATTAAATTTCAACACTCATGAGATTAACAAGATTATAATTCAACCATTAAACTTATGTCTAGAGTATACAATGCAATGTCCATTTCTATATTATAGTTATGAATTTAATATATATGTGTATTTTGATCTCAATTATATACATTGATTCCTTAAGATTTTGGTTAATTATCTTTGATTTCATTTTCTAGTTTCATATATTATTCAATCATAAGCAGGTAAAAAATGCTTTATGCATATATGATAATGAGCTAAAAGACATGTGATATTGGGAGGTGTGCTACTAACTCCCTTTAGCAGTCATATTAATAATTCAAACACAAACACTAAACCATGATATGAACATGACTACAAGGACACTATAGGGACAAGTATGATTATTTATTTAAATAATAATAAGGTTAATTCAACATCTTTAACAAATTATATTACTGATTTACCATTTATTTATTTAATTGATGCAATTATGTCATGCATTTCCTTAAATATATAGTTCAAACAATTCAATTTATCATTCATTAACATCTTTCTAATTAATTTTTATGTTCATTAAACTCACATACTAGCTCAATTTATAATTTATTTCTATTACTATCATAATAAGTTAAGATGATTATCTTTAATGTCTTACCTAATTATATAAGGAGCTCAAATATAAGCATCAAAATATTATTTAATACAAGTATATTAGCAAATCTAATAATTCTTATGGAAGTATATGTGACATGATGTGACAAAAATCCCTAATGCTTATTTATAAGACTGCATCTATATGTATATCATAAATACCCTTTGAATATATAAGAAATATAAGGAAATATATGGTAACTAGCTAATATATATATATATATATATATATATATATATATATATATATATATATATTTAGTATATATAACATAATATTTAAATTATAAATTTATTTAACATAAAATTAAAAATATATAAAATATATTTTTAATTATTATCAACCTATTCATTCATGATAGAAAAAATATATTAGGTTCATTAGTTGGGATAATTAGATAAATAATGGGTTTTAAGTTTTTTTGTAATTGTTGGTGCATTTTTTATTATTATCACACCCCTTAATGTATCCACTTTTAAGTATTATATGATTATGATAAGTTAATTGAATTAATTCATGCATATTTGTAATTACATAATTAATAATGCATAAAGATATAACAATGAAATAAAAGATGGATGACTATAAAGAGTATAAATTTATATAGATACTTAGTTAATTTAATAACGAAGGGGAGTAGAAAATGGAATTGTAATGGATTGTTATTCTAATAAAAATGATTATATAACATGAATATTCAATATCCTAATGAATTAAGAATTGTTAAATAACATTTAGGCCTTAAAGAATATGAAATTGTTGTATATGCATACTCAATGGGCTAATAGAATTTACATTAATATACTATGCATGAAATTACCATATTACTTAAATGGAATTTTGGTTGGTCAACTAGGGATATCTAGGCAGATTAACTTAGCTAATTTAGGATAAGAGGGCTTAAAATAATAATAGTTATGAATGGAATAAAAGTTACATACATGTAAAGGTAAAATTTGTTGCTAAAGGGGATTTCCATTTATTTTAAGATATAGGGCATTAATTAATTGTTTCTTTTATTGAAATTCTTGTTAAGTTAAGAGCCATCGAAGAAGAATTACATGGGTATTCTAGAAACCTCTTAAGAATGCGTAAATTAAGGATATAGAAAGGTATATAAATTGATCCTTATTGGTGAAGAATGTAGTTATTTAATTGGGGGAGTGCTCTTGAGTGTACTAGAACCTATTTTACTTTAAATTTAGTAAGTTAAATGTATTTTATACATGTAACAAGTTGATTTATGTATGTATGTCCATGAGTTTAAAAGAAAGAATTAAAGAAAATGGATTGAATGAATCATATATGGTTATAGAGGCTTTTGTTTGGAGATATAATAACCTTGTTAATTAATTTATTAGAGAAATTCCTTGTATTTATGGTTGCTACCAAGCATGATAATGTTGTTAAGTGATGCTTAAATATGCATGAGTATGGTTAATGAAGTATGGAATTATTGAAATGCTTCAAACAAAAGTGTATATGTGTTTGAATATGACTACTCTATTCTTTATAATTGCTTGATGAATTGTTGGCCTAGAAATGAATAAGGACACCACCATATTTATGCAAACTAAAGCCTAGAATTTTATGATTTATAGGTTAATGTAAGAGGCATTTAGGGGCTAGAATTCTATAGTTCATGTATTGTATACATATAGTGGTATATGTTGAGGGAATGTGTAATTAACTAATTAATTTAAAATGCATATATTTATCCTAAGGAAGGCTAGCATAATGAATTATTTTACAATTAAAGATGAAATTGTATAAAAATGCAATTGTATTAAGTTTTTATCAATGAATTATTTAATTTGACTACATTGGATATAATTGTTTTTAGTAATTAATGTAAGGAAAGTTTTTTAAGTCAATTGAATTTTATTAGAAAGCTCAGAGAACTAAAAAGAGGATAGACTAAAGAATGCATAATGAATGAATTAGGTACTTAATTAGATACCTAATTGAACCATATGAAAGAAAATGATTAAGGTGATGTAAGTCATAAGACTTATGGTCATTTAAAGCATAAATTTAATAAGGTTGTTTAATTGGTTTTCATGCTTGAAATATGTGTATTGTGTGCATGAAAATAACCATTTCTTAAAGGAAGGAAGAACTAATGGGTGAACTAGAAATTAAGGCATCATTAAGATTGAATGTATTCATTCTTTAGCCTTAATTAAAATTATAAGATTGCTAGGATGAAAGTCTATACTTAACATATTAAAATGTTTAATTATTGTTGGAAATTTGCATGTATATATTCATCATTATTAAAGTTAGGCATAAAAAATTGAAACTGTATGGTTAATAATGCATAAACTAAAGAAAAATGTACCTTATCCATATATATATAAATGAAAGATGGGAAATTACTTAGGTATACTAATTGAAGAAAAAAGGGTGTTAGCATGGAGACTTAAATATATTAAATACAAAACCATAATAGACTAATATGATAAGGATCAAATGTGTGTGTGTGTGTGTATATATATATATGTATATATACATCATTGCTTGCCATTTCTTTTAATTATATGCTCATTAAATAAGGACTTCAAGAAATGCAAAATGTTCATTGATGTTGAAAGATTGTAATGGACCGTAATGTTACATGTCTATTGATGGATGATTTATATGACTATAAGATGTTTCTGAGATAGTATCAAGAATACATGATATAAATGCATACATATCCATGACGATTAAGTTTTTGCATGCCCTTTGATGTGATAACATAATGTTGAGGAAGTATAATGATATCTTAAAATAAATATTGAATGGATGGTTATACTAATCCATAATAAAATCAAAAGATCATGGTATTGATACTCATTTATAATAAAATAAATGGTTGGTTTTTATATTAATACCCTTCCATTATGAAATCCATGGTTTATAATGATATTAATACTCTTCCATAATAAAATTTGTAGGTGATAATATTAATACCCTATATAATAATTGATAGGTATTATGGTCAAAGCTTTCACCATGACCTAAAGTGAGGCTTACGATAGATGGAACTAGAGGCCTGCTTAGAGCAAAAGAGTAGTCTTCTGAAGGGGCTCTTTAAGGAATGATATAAACCCGCTTGAGGTTGTAAGATGGAATCATCATTGAATGGTTTCAAAATTTGGTTCAACCAACCCATAACATAAATGCTAAGTTAAGCCCTTTAGAGATAGGTTTGGGTGGTGAAGATTTATTCTTTTTAAGTTTCAAATTCAATTTTACCATCTTAACCAGTTAATTAACCTAGCCAGTCATATGGACATTCATAGGCATGAGTAAATGATACATCATAACATGATAATAGGTATAGAATACATATGATGGTAGTAGAATAAAGTAAGCATAGCAACATAAAGATAATAAAAATGACCTACAAAAAGGGGGAAAAAGAGATAAGGGATACATTGAGAATAAGGCTAAACATACATGTAATTGGAAAATTAATAAACTAAAGGTTTATTCTATTACATAAAAGCTTCATAAAAAATGAGCATTAAGCAATGCTCCCTCTACTACACTCGCGGAAAAGAGACATTGGGTCTTAGGTAGTACGTGTTGAAAATGCATGAATAAAAGTAAATAAGCAAACAACCAATATTAGGTAGTAAAGAAAATGTAGTGACATGATTAATCAATCCAATGATATATGCAAGCATGAATCAAGGATCAAGGTCCATTAAATGTGTTGGCAATACTTATGAAAAATATAATTAACATGAGGCAAATCATGAAAATATCTTAAAATGAAAGGGAGCTCCTAAAATTGTTCTTGCAAGTCATTCAGACTCAATTTAATTCTTAATTCACTCTTAATCATCTATAATTGCAATGAAAAATAAATTAAATGGCATTAATTTAAAATCAAGTGAAAAAATAATTAAGAATCAATTTTAAGGTAAAAATTGATCATAGACATAAAATTGGAAGATTCTAAGATTCTTAAGAATCACTTGGAAAATGAATTAACATCTGAATTTATTTTAATCATGTCAAGAGACAATAAATCATAATTAAAATGATATTTAATAAGAAATTCAAGCAAAATAAATTGATTTTATAGCAAAAATCAATAAAATTGAGCATGAATTACAATTTAAATCAAATTAAAATGGCATTTAACTTGAAAATTAATTTTGAAACCAACATTAATGAAATTTTATTGATGTATATGATGGATTCAGATCATTTGGATCATTATAAAATCATAAATGCTATTGAAGACTTTGATTTGAATCAAAAAATGAGTGAAAATGAGTGAAAATCATGAAATAATGAAAATTAGACTTTAATATGCATAACATGTCATCCAGAAAAGGTAATGTGCATAACATGTTCTGTAATGTGTAGAACATATACTATAATGTGTACCATACATCACAAACTAGAAAGAAAGAAAATGAGATTTTTAGGCAAAAATCATAAATGAGGTCAAAGAAAAATCAAAGTTTAGAACTGCTATAGATCATATTAAGTTATAAGTTGACTTAAATGTTAATATTGCATTCCAACAAAGCCAAAATACAAAGCAAAAGCACATATTATCATAAAACCCATAAAAAACATAATAAAAGAAGGAAATGGCCTCCCACAACTCACCAAAGGTAAAGCAAGCTTGAATCTTCTTATTCTTGTATCAAGCAAAGGATTTAGTAAACAAATTTATTCCTAATCATCTAATTAAGTGTTAATTACATGATTAATTAATGAAAATTGATTGTGGTAGGGATTATGTAAATTTCTTGATTTTTAAGCCTTTTTCCAGTAAACATATAAGTTATATTTATCAGATAGAATAGGTAAACAGTGTAGGATTCTGAGATTTTTAATGCAACATACACAACATATCATGTAACATGCATAAAACATTGGCTAAATTTTCCTAACATGTGTAGCTTACTGTAAAATATGCTCTATATATCAAGAAGAACCCCTAATATATGCCCTTATTGTACATGCCTCGTAATATGCACCATAGGCCTATTAGACTCCAAATATGTCAAAATGGCTTAGTGGTATATAACATACAGTAGATTTGGATAGGAAATAGATGGCTTCATGTTGTACATTTTACCTAACATGCACAACATATGGCATAATATGCTCTACACGATAATTATACAGCATGCTTCATCTTTCATAAGCCAAAGGTAATGTGCTTTGTATGTCAAGCACACTCATGGAAGGCTAAAATGCATGTATGCAACTTAGGTTTGATAATGAGGACTGATACAAACCCATATCAAAGAAAACTAAAAAATGTAATATACAATTAAAAATTCAAGGTATACAGTTTATCCCTTGATTAGGACCATATTAAAAGTGATACAAGTAAAACTCATCAACATGTGGCATAGTCACAACATGAAATTTCACTTAATGGCTAGGATGATACATGGTTGATGCTCATGCTAAGGCTTATTGATGCTCATATGGAGGTTTCAAGATGCTTGAGTAGAGGCTTGTAGGTGTTCATGCTAAGGCTTATAGATGCTTGTATTGAGGCTTATAGATACTCCACTAAGTATTAAGTATGATCTATTTGGGATATAGTGTAACTCATTAGGAATGCCCATGCTAAGGCTTGTGATTAGTGTTATCATTGGGTGTTCGGTGCTCAAGTAAAGTGATTAGGGTCAACCAAAAAATAGTATTCATATTAAGGCCTATAACCAAAGTCTAGAAAGATCAATGTTGATTCCATGGGGATACTCAGACGAAGACTTGTGATCTAATATTGCTATTGGTTGCCCGGTGCTTGAGCAAGGCTATCAGAGCTTATAAAAAAGTAATGCTCATGTTGAGGCTTACAACCCAAGTCTAGAAAAATCAATGTTAACTCCTTAAGGATACTCAGGTAGAGACTTATGATCCAATACTACCATTGGATTGTTAGTGCTCAAGCAATGCGATCAGAGCTAATCAAAATGTAATGCGCATGCTAAGGCTTGAAATCCAATTTTACCACTGGGAGCTCAATGCTTGGGCAAGTAATATGAGTGAATTAAAATGCAATGCTCATGTTGAGACTTATAACACAATTTTGCCACTAGGAGATTAATGCTTGAGCAAGTGATCAAGGTTGACCAGTGGTCAATTACTAGATTGATGGCTTTGCTACAAGGCTCAAAAATCATCTAAAGTTTGAGTTAAGATGCCTACTGTGATTCCCCGTCGCCCTTTTTTTTTTTAAAATGCGGCGTGCAAAGTGGTGTGATAAACGTGCACAATGAAAATACGTGGAGTCGCCACCCGACTCATCTAGCTAACTCAATTGAGTAACTAAACAAGTCAGGAAAAACCCGAGCCTTCCTGCTGAGG
>CANYBF011499799.1:0-11502 GCA_948192965.1 Dalechampia spathulata | reverse complement strand
GACACCCGGGGCTGACGAGGGCGGGGAGTGATCGCCGGTGCCAGAAAGAGCACGGACAATGAGCGGCTCCTGGCAGGCTTGTAGGCGGAGGGGCACATGAATGAACTGATCCCACACCCGAAAAAGAGGGATCCCGAGACTGTGTAAGGATGGGGTTGCATAGTTGAGTGATTTCGAGATTGTGCAGGTATGGGACTGTACAATCGAGAATAGCTTAAGTGATTAGATATGTACTATCCATACCAACAAGGTGCACCTACCTTTTCGGTGCTCATTCCGTAAGATAGTTAAACGTGCTTGACATGGAGCGATTATAGGATGGGTGACCTCCTGGGAAGTTTTCTCGGGAAGCATGTAAGTGAGGACAAAGCATGCTGGAAAGGTCTCGTGTTGGGTTGTGAAGACAGTCGTCTAATCAGGCTGTTACAATTTCAAAACCTAAACATTAATAATACTGATAAATACAATAAAATATATATTTATTAATTGGTAGATATAATAGATATTTATCTATCTTATAATGTATATAGTAGATAAATATCTATTATATATCATAAAATATCTACCACATATATCATAAAGTAGATAAATTTATATACTTTATAATATTAAGTATATAAGTTTATCTATCATATATATCATAAAGTAGATAAACTTATCAATCAATATATATTATATACTATAATAATAAAAAATAGTAAAAGCAACAAAATCATAAAAACAAATATGATTTCATACAATATCATCTATGATCGAAATATAAAAAAAAATATTAGCTTTAGTTCAAAATTTTTATGTTGATTTTTAATCATCATATAGTGTTATATACACAAACCTATGCTTATTTATTTGTATCTACTTATATTTACTTATATTTACCATATCTATTGTATAAACTACATATACTACATAATCAAAATAACACAAATCTTGTACAAAAAAACAAATCTGGTTCAAAAAATAGATATTTGATCAATCAATAATGCTACTGTTAAAAATAAATATATTCAAAAAAAATTTAAAAATAAATGATAAATCAATAATACTTCTTACAAAAAATAGAACATTCAAAAAAATTAAAAGATGAAAGAAATAAGAAGAATAGATCTACAAACAAGAATATAATTAAGCCAAAGGTTAAATAATAATACAATAATCAAAATGTTAACAACAAAACTAAACAACTAATTAGATACAATAGATAAACAAAAGAATCAACTAAGATAATAAAATAGAAAAATAATGAAACATGAAAATAAACAAAAATGGATAAACAATTACAAAAATTTGAATGAAGAAAAAATGAAATTCCAAAAAAGAAGATACGATGAAAAATAGATTTTAATATGAAAAAAAAAACAAAAATAGCTAGTAAAATAGAATGATTATGAAAAAATAAATAAAAAATAAGAAAACAGAGCATAAAGAGAAGAAGACAATGCATACGACTAACATTCAAAAGCTAACCTGATTCCACCTAAAATAGAAGATATCTAGGAAAAAAGATAATCTAAAAATAGGAAGAATGAGAAAGCTTTAAAATAAGCATGTCAAATTAAAGGAGAAGGAAGGAAGAAACTGACAAAAAAAGTTTGGAAAAATACAAATCAAAATCATTTATAATTAAATTGATATTAGGGGTATAAAAGTTATTTGATAAGTTAAAAGTGACAGAAATTTAAATGATGGTCAACTTAACATTTATTAAAAAAGCTAAAATCTAACATCTATTACAATTTTCCTTGTCATTATTATGGCTAACTATATTCATCTAATGATGGTAGTTAATAACCATGATGTGTAATATTAGATGAGTATAAACATATTGTCATGCTTGATTTTATGCATTTAGACCAAATTGAGAGCTAACAACTATGGTTAGATGCTACCTTTCACGCTTTTTATTTTTAATAATTACCAGAATATAGAGTTATCAGTTGAAGAGAGCATACCTCACTCTATGAGCAATACAGAGAGCCACAAGGAGATATTACTTGATCGAGTAGATGAAGGATAAAAGATTAGTTTGCATAATAAGCACCAAATAGAATAAGTATGCTATGTCTTAAGATTTGATAGTTGACTTGCCACCATTTTGATAAAAGTTAGATAAGTAGAAAACTTGGTCTTATACCTATTAAAAGATTCTAAGCTTGTAATGAGAATTTTAACCTTGACACCTACCATCGATAAGCCTGTAAGCTCGAGAATATCTCTAAGTGCGATAGACATAGGTATTGCTTGGAAAATGAATGAGTTGTAATCTTTAAACCATAAGTGGCAAGTTGTAGACAGTAGAGAAATTGAAAAAGGAGTCTTGGTAGAGAATAATTAAATTTAGGATTATATTCTAGCTTTCTCCCATCAATTAAAGCAATAAGAAGAGAGGTCATTCACCCATTTAGTCCATCCATCAAGGATTATGAGTCATGCTTTAATGAAGGTGATTGGAGAAATGATCTTGCTATAAATAAGTTTCTCATCATATCTCATAAGATAGGGGAATGTCATATCATTAGTGATCTGGTAAGGAGGTATCACTTAAGAGATATAGCTAGAGTCCACTTGCAAAAGGGAATGATTTAGTTTTGGGAGTTTGGGGAAGTAAAACACAAGAAGTGATGAAATGTTGCTACCTAATATTAAGTACTTAGGTAGACATTGACCTAGAACTAGAGTTAGGGAAAGACCTATAATATTGATACAATCCATAAGTAAATAGTTCTAGAATATTTTCCTTTATTTATGAATGAGAATAATCAATATAATTATATTAAGAAAGACAAAGCCAAGACTTGTGTTTCAAGCTTACTAAGCATAGGGTATTCCTAAGTAGTTATCTATTTCAGGCTATGCAAGTGATTAAACTATGCCAAGGGAGTGTTACTATGTTTGAGGAAAAGAATTAATTTGTTTCCCCTAGTAGTAAAACAATTTTTGGTCATTTCCTTGAGTAATAGTATTAATAAAAATTTGGTAGAGTTTCAACAGTAATAGTCCCAAAAAAAATCTTTTTCCTTACAAGTAAATAGCTACAAGCCATAACAATGTCATCACAAGATCATGATAAAATTATCATAATATCATCACAACATGGTAAAAATAGAGAAAATTAGCTAACCTATTTTTATCATTTTTGGGTTGCCTTGTTGATTTTTATTCTTGACAAATTAAATTCTGAAGGTTCATATTATTTGTGAGTAGTGGGATTTCTTTCCCAATATGTCAATCAACATCTGAATATTTCACCTTTGACTTTATATACTTTCTACAAGAAAATTAGAATAATGGTCAAAATAATCTAGTCTCAATTTCCATGAGAGAATTTACATAGATATTTTATGTAAAATTCATCAAAGAGAGAATAAAAGAAGTTGGAGAAGTCACCATGTATGACATAAAATATATGCACAAATGCTCCCATGGATATTGAACATAGATTGTTTTGACCATTATTTCAATTTGCATATAACAATGCGGTAGGAAGAAATAAGAAACAAGATGAAAATTTGGAAGGACTTACCACGAGAGGAGAAAACTTGTATAGAATTTAGGCATGAAAGAGGATAGTTAAAATTAGAGATTTGATTAATAAAAAGTTGAAAAATGATTTTGATAATTTTGAAGGAAAATAAGGTGGGTTTGAGCTTATATTTTTTTAGTTTAATATCTAAGATTGATTTATATAAATTATAAACTATCTTACAAGTAATGTTTATACCAAACTAAAATTATTTTTAATTAATTAAAATAATTAAATAAATTTATATTAATTAATTTATTATTTTAATTAATTAAATAACATTTGATAATTGAGTCATTAATTAACTTAATAGGCTTAAATTATTTTGGAAAGTTTTCATAAATCCCTTCCCTCAAATAAGTTTTTTGGAAGTGTGTTGTCTTTTAGTTTTTATTTAAAAAAATATATCAAAAATTGCATTTTAAATTATCATAAGATTATATAATCAGATTTTTAATATGCCATCAAAAAGATATACTAAAATAACTTATAAATTAATGAGAAAAATGTGTACCAATTTTATGAAATCTCATTTCAATAATAATTTTTAGATTTATTGATTTTTATTTTTTTACAAAAATATTAGAGGAGTTTAAAATTTATATCATGAAAATAAATAGAATTCTATTTCAAAAATTCATTGAAATATGTACTATAAATACAATCTGTATAATTACTATAATATACAATTATACAATAATCAATAATTAGCATATATTAATATTTTTAATTAAATTTACTACTAAAAAATCATGATTAAAAAACTTTTCTAAGGCATGTAGTTGCATTCCACCTTCTAAACCGCATGATCTCTCTATAATTGATTAATGGCTTCCTTCTGCAACTTCTATGGTTAATATTTCTTCTCCTATTCTCATTTTAATTTAATTTTAATTTACAATTCTTTAATCCTTTCACTAAATGCTACAAAAATATCTCTAACTTAATTCTAAATTTTTTAAATAACGTATTATATACTCTTTAATTATTAATCAAAAATAAATAATATATATTGAAAAAATAAAAGAAAGAGAAGAAGAATTGTAATTAAAAATCAAGAATGTAGATATGGAAAATAAGAAGTAAAAAAATTACGATTAAATAGACCTAAAAAAAGAAGAAAAAAGTCAATGAAAATTAACAAGATAAAAAATAAAAATAAAAGAAAAAAGGAAGAATAAAAAAAAAGAAAGGGATACAAGAGGGAAGTAAAAGTAATACAAATAATATAAAATGTATACCTTTCTATGATTAAAAAATATGTAAAATTATCAAACCTACATATATTTACAATATATTTCATAAAATCTTAGATCTTTTATGCAAAGTTTAATATATGGATATATTCAAAATATAAAAAGCATACAAATTTATAAAGTGTAAAATAACATGTATACAAAGAGTATATAAAAGAGATACAAGAGAGATATTAAAGGGATAATATGAAAATTACACTTTTTATTATAAATAAATGAGTTAAATTATTCAAAATACAAGTATTTACAATATATTTTACGAAAATTAATTTCTTATATGCAAGGTTTAATACATGGAGATAATTGAGATCTAAAAAGCATACAAAATATGAAATATAAAACAATATATATAAAAAAAGTATATAAAAAGGATATAAAAGACATACAATCATCATACAACAACTTTCAAAAACAAACTAAAAAATAGTTTTTAGAATCATTTGAATTAAATAAAAGTAAATAGAACAAGTATGATTACATTTCTTTAAAATCATTAAAGAATAATATGACAATAATACTATTTATATTATATGCATCTTTAAATCAAGATATCAGGTCGAAAGATATAATATATGCACTAAAAAAATGATACAATACAATCTATGAGTAGGGAGTTAAAAATGGCTTGCAAGATAGATTCATTAATATGAATAAATTTAGTAATGAAGCACAAATAACACAATAATAAAATATCAAACTTATTCTTCAAATGATTTATACAATGTGTGTTAAGAATAATTCATAGTTTTGACAATAAATTGATCCTAATAAAATAATTTAACGTTTATTCTAACTTGGAGGACTATTAAAACATAACCACTATAACAACAATGATTTCACAAGCATAATAAGCTTAAGGAATATGAAGTTGAATTTTACTTTAGTAACTAGCACCAACTAGATTTCGCTTCATGATCACACTTAAGTATAAAGTAGAAGACAATTGTATATACATATATACATCTCTTATTTCCTGTTTAATCTCATTTGATGGGCTTCTTCCTTCCTAACAACTCATGTTTCTCTTCTAGCCAATAAATAACTTCCTAACCTTTCTCCAAAGTAAGCATTTGCAACAATAGATGTCCAATTTAGATGTCACTTGATAAGGTTTTTTTTATTTTCCAAAGATTTTTCCTCTTACTTAACATAACAAAAAAAAAAAAGAAAAGTAATAAAAGAAAGAAAAAGGAAAGAAATGTAATGGTAATCTTGATTCAAAATCATTAAAAAAGAAATGAAGAATATATATCTAGAAAAGAAGAAGAAAAGTGAAAGAAAGAAAAAGAAAAAAAATGTACTGGTAATCTTGATTCAAAATAATTAAAGAAGAAATGAAGAAATACCTAGAAAAGAAGAAGAAATTTTAAAGAAAGAAAAAGAAAAGAAATATACTCGTAATCTTAATTTAAAATCATTAAAGAAGAAATCGAGAATATAAATTTAGAAAAGAAGAAGAAACTGAAGAAGAAGAAGGAAGAGAAGGAGGACTACAACTAGAAATCAAGATTTAAGATATAGAAAATAAGAGAATGAAGAAGAAGAAAAATGAGATATAATAAGAAGAAGAATGAGATACCATAAGAATAAGAAGTAAGTGTAAGATAGAAAGAAGAGGAGAGTAAAATATATGAGAAATTGAGGAAAAATTAAAGAGGAGATACTTGAGATAAATAGGTAAAAGTAAAAAACATGTATTTTTACTTAAAATTAGGTAAATATGGAAAAAAAATTTGGCTCAAGATTTTTTAAAATATAAAATAGAAACTTGGGTATTTTTATGATTATCCCAATTATTTTATGCTTAACCAAAACTTCAAAAGTCCAGATAAATGGAAAATTCTAGAACTACAAAGTTAGAGGATGTGACTCATTTGGAGGGAAAGTTGAGAGAAATAAGTATGTGACTAAAGACAGTTATTTAAGTATAAAATAAAGCCACGTGAGAAAAGCAAAGCTTACATTTCAAGGTGACGTGGGTGGCAATGACACATTAGATTCTGATAAGATTGCAGCCAATTGGAGAGGGAGAAGAAACAAAATGGGAAAGTTTCTCCTAGTCGTTGCTGGCTGCATGTGTGACGTCATGCGATTTCCCATCTGACTTGAACCCTTTTCTGTAATGTCTTTATTCGTTGAAGATAATACAAAACAATTTAATATTTCTTTATTTGTATTTCAAGATTCCTTGCTCTGTTTGTCCATTAAAATAAGAATAGTTGACAATTCTAAGAATAGCTCAATTATTTTAGAAAAATATATTCAATTGGAATTTTAAAAAAAAACACATAATTTAAATATTTAGGGATTGTTTGCTTAATTGTTAAAAATCAAATTATAAATATTTATTATCACTAATAAACAGATGAAATGTTTGATAAAAATGACTTATAAGTAAAATTATTATTCAAATGATCAATAAGGGTATTAGTTATTTCACCATATAATAAATCTTATGTGTTTAATTTTGTATAATAATTTCATTAAAATTTATTTAAATTAAACTAAAAGATAATTTAATTTTATATTTAATATATATCTAGTTAATGTATATATTATTTTATTATATTTATAAAATTAATTCATGAAAGTATGTTAAAATAAAATAAAATATTTAACTTTTACAAAAAATCATAATTACAATACTCACAACTCAGTTGATATTTATAATTTTATTTTATTTATTAAAATTTTCAATTTTCAATATTTAATTTTATTAAATATCATCTAATCATTTAATGCTTCCTCGAAGATAATATTAACAGTAAAAGAATATATTTCCTTAAAAATGTTGAAAAATAATAAAAATAAAAAAACTATGGAAGTATCATTTTCAAAATTATTATATAAATAATAATTTTTAAAATATTTATGAAAATAGAGTTAAGAAATAATACAAACTTATTAAAGATTTACTATATAAAACATTATTTTTATAACAAAAACCATTATTGTCATTTATTATTTTTATAATATTTCTAAAAATTAATTATGTTTCTAATTATATCCATTTTTTACATTACGAGATGTTTTAAGCTTGAGATTTTTTAAAGTATTAAATTAATATGAGAATGGGGGGACTTTGATTATTACTTGTAATTTTGATTTTGGTAAAAAAGTTTTTGATATTATTTCAAAAATGCTTATCACATAATTATTGCTTGCTTGTTTGGTAAAATTATGTTAAGAATAATTAATGAAATTAGCCTTATAAAATAAATACAAAAAAAGGTGAGTTTAAGATTTTCTTTAAAGGTTAATTTATATGAGCTATTAGATTATATGAATTTTAAATTATATTTTGATGTTAACAAACTATCAAATATTTATAATATTTTTAGTTGAATTTGGTTTGATTCATATTGTTTTCTACATCATTTTAGGTATAACATATTCATATGATCATACCATATATTGATACTCTCATACAACATATGACCCTTTATATGTTTGGTGGTATGTTGTCTTGTGTGGCTTATATGATTAGCATAATGCTTTTTCTGCAACCTATTAAAGCAGTTTAAGACATATTTATTATATGAGCAATGAACACTTAAACTAAGATAAATGTATTTATTGGTAGGGATTCATTCTATAAAGTAATTACTCTCTTAGCTCATTAATTGACTGTCTCTCTCATTTATAAGTATTTCATGCTCTCTTATTATATTTTTGCGTATACTCATGGTTTATGATGAAAACTTCATTATTTAGGTTAATTTATTGTGAATTGAGAGTTATTTTTATGAGATTGACTCTATTGTAAAGGTTTGAGTATAATCTTTGAAAACATTATAATTAAATTCTTGATTTGAAGAATCTAGAGTTGTATTCTTTATTAAAAGATTAATGGAGTCCCAAGTTTTTTTTTTTTGCTAAGTGAACGAAGGTAAAGAGGTTATTAAACGACTATAATTCATATTGTTAATTGAGATTTCAATTGGTATCAAAGCTTGTACTATAATCTTTTTAAAAATTTACATTCTTATAATTAAAGATCATGACAACATAAGCCTTAGAGAGTCAATCATTCATAAGATTCTATTTCTTTGATAAAATATATTATTCATATTGGAAGCATAGAATGAATGTGTTTCTTGAGAGTGGTGAAATTGATTTATGTAATATGGTAGAAGTTGATTATGTTACCCCATAATCATACTTGAAGGAATTATTACTTTGATGGTAAGATGTAATTGGTTAAAAGAGGAATAAAATGCTGATATTAGAAATAAAAAGACCATTAATATGCTTTATTCCATTATAAGTACAGAGAAATATGGAAAGGTCTCACATTATTTGATGGCTAAATAAATATAGGATGCTCTTAAGTCTCATCATGAAGGGATAAACTAAGTTAAGAGTATATGGAAAGGTCTCACATTATTTGATGGCTAAATAAATATAGGATGCTCTTAAGTCTTATCATGAAGGGATAAACTAAGTTAAGAGTACGTGTAACAGCCTGATTAGACGACTGCCTCCACAACCCAATACGAGACCTTTCCAGCATGCTTTGTCCTCACTCACATGCTTCCTGAGCAAACTTCCCAGGAGGTCACCCATCCTATAATTGCTCCATGTCAAACACGTTTAACTATGAAGTTCTTATGGAATGAGCACCGAAAAGGTAGGTGCACCTTATTGGTATGGATAGTACCTATCTAATCACTTAATCTATTCTTGATTACACAATCCCATACCTGCGCAATCTCGAAATCACTCAACTATGTAACCCTATCCTTACACAGACTCAGGATCCCTCCTTTTCAAGTGTGAGATCAGTTCATTCATGTGCCTCTCCGCTTAGAAGCCTGCCAAGAGCCGCTCCTTGTCCGTGCTCTTTTTGGCACCAGCGATCATTCCCCGCCCTCATCAGCCCCGAGTGTCACATGCCCACCAGCTTCTGCTTGGTTCATCCCCGAACCACACCATACTAGGGGAGGTCCTAGCTCTGATACCAAACTGTAACAGCCTGATTAGACGACTACCTCCACAACCTAACATGAAACCTTTCCAGCATGCTTTATCCTCACTCACATGCTTCCTGAGCAAACTTCCCAGGAGGTCCTTGTTGGTATGGATAGTACTTATCTAATTTGTCACACCCTGACCCAAGACCCAAGGGGTGACGAGATGATCCTGTAGCATAACCATCACTTTCTTATCTCAAGAAAACAATAATTATACTACAAGGGATTTTAAACTCTAATGCTCGTATAAAAATCCAATAACAGAAAGATTAAATAAATAACAAGAAACCAAATACAAAACCCTGGATATATACATGGATTATTATATAATACATTTAGTATACTGCCAAATACAAATACAAAAGGACTATGCACAAATATACAAGCCGCAGGAGTCTGTCCAGAAGTCCACGTATTAGCTGTTGTACCTTTAATCCCGGTGCTCACCCTCTAAACTCGGACCTAAGTTCATCAAATGATAAATGCTGAGAATAATCTCAGTGGTGCTAGGAACATATAACATGTAACACACATACGTAAGTCAATCCACACGGCATACAGCCACACATACAGCACACAACCAATCATACGGTACACAGCCCGAACATCAGTAGCACAAGCAATACCGGCAATCTTTGCCTATCATGCATACCGGTAATCTCTACCTAATCACACAATCATGAATGATCAACAATGTTTTGCACTCGCCCTCGATTTGGTGCCTTTCACACTCTTTGCTGGGAGCATATCACCCCCGTATGATATCAATTAATACTGGCACCTCTCGCACCAGTAGGAGCATCTCACTCCCTAATTGATAGATACTGGTACATCTCGTACCTTCATATCGCTACCCTTATTTCATCCTCTCACCATGATATGCTATGCCATCGTTCATAATGCATGAACAAACCATATAACAATCCTACAAGCTAAACATCTAATAATCACAAGACACGTTCCTTCCCGGAACCAAGAGCCACAACATACGTTCCTTCTCAGAACCAACCATCACATTCACAAGCATCCAAGGCATAAACAAGCACAACCATAGGGGATTCAATCCTCGAGCATCAGTTCTAGGCCTTACAGGGCTGTAGAACCACTCAATAAGTAGAAGTAACAGATAGCTAGCATAAACCCAGATAACGAGCATAAACCTAGCACAGACAACATAACACCCTAGCACAAACCTGAAGGAGAAGACTGCTATCACAAGCTCGTACTCCCGTCTCTAACAAGCTCTAGCTTCAACTCCTTGCTCTCGCACTCTCCCGGTGCCTAGGAATCCTTCCTCAGGTGTTTTCTAAGGTTTTAGGACATTTAAAAGGAAAGCATAGGTAAGGAACCCTTAATTTATATCAGTTAAAAAGCCCAACTTAAGTCACATATGGCCGTACCATCACCCGTACGCCCGTACCAAACTAAAAACCCTGACAAACCCAAATTCCGGCGAGGGACGGTACACCCGTACCATAGTTGGTACGCCCGTACGTCCACAACTCTCCTGACAAACCTAAATTCCTGTAAGCACGCGTACGGCCGGACCACTCCTTGGTACGGCTGGACCACTCCTTGGTACACCCGTACGGCCTCCAGGACCCATAGATGTTACGCCCGCGTCTAGGACCCTAGGAGTTTGGATGTATAGACGTATGTATGTGTATAAATGTGTGTATGTATGTATGATTATGAAGATAGCTACGTGTATGATTTGTATTTGATGCATGAGTATGGAATGCCTATGGTG
>CANYBF011499527.1:0-14327 GCA_948192965.1 Dalechampia spathulata | reverse complement strand
GATCATAGAAAATTAAATGGGAGAGCTAACATCACATCAAAATTATTGGAGAAAGCCACTCGACCAAATAAAATCCAATCCTTTCAAAAATCACATTTATACGATCAAAAATTGCATTTTATCGTAAAAATTAATTTTGAGTCTAAAATTAATTAAATGTAATTATTTTATGACTTTTCCAGAATACTTGAGCCACTGTAAAGCATCAAATACCACTGGATATGTTAAAAATATAGTGAAATATGGTCTAAAATATGGTTTTTCTGGAAAAACGTGAACTATACGCACCGCACATCATGTGTGGCACACATAGATCAACATGTGGTGCACATAGTTGATGAACCTACATAAAAATAAAATCTGTCAGCACAGAAATGATCTACAGAAAAAATCCAGCAACTTTAATGATGACAGTACCTCATTTTGACCTCGTTTCGACCTCCAGTTTGATGAACCAAATAATTAATTAAGCAATTAATTGAAATAATCAATTTTAAGGCTAAAATCAAGTAGATCTGGACAATTTTTGATAGATCCAGAACCCCAAGTACATGGAAAAGCTACTGGAGTCGCTGGAAAATTTGAAACCGAAGCGGTTTGGGTTGAAATCGGGTTTTTTTTTGTGAAAACGGGGATCTATGTGCGCCACACATAGGGTATGTGTGGCACACATAGATGCATATATGGCGCACATAGGTTGAAAAACCGAAGCAAAACCGAAAAGTTTCAAGTAGAAACTCTAGATCCGGCCTCGATCTAGGTAGATCGGACCCAAAATCAGGTTTTGGTTCATGGATCAGCATCCAAATCATGAAAAAAAATTTTAAAGTTAACATTATTTTAGATCTAGCAAGTTTTAAGGCAGACCTAGGGCACCCAAGGCATGGAAAGGCCTTGAATGACCCTAAAATGGCCAGATCGGGAAGAAAACTGGAGAAAACCAGGGGGAAAACGTGAGTTTCTTTGAAATTTGAGGACTATATGTGCTGTATCTAGCCCTATGTGTGCCACACATGAGCTACATATGGCACACATAGGGGTATATGTGGCGTACATAGGGGTATATGTGGCGTACATACCCCTTAAAATTGAAAGAAAATGAAGAAAATAGAGAAAACGGGAAGAAATTACCTTGTAGCATAGGCTTTTCTTCCTTGTTCTTGCTTCCTTCTGCGTATAGGGAGCCTAACTAGTGCTAAATTGTCTCTAAATCCTAAGATTTAATTAATTAAGTGCTTAATTAATTTTTGGGAGACTTTTGGCAGAGTTTTGGGTGCCCCTTGGAGCAATTTCAGATCCCCTTCAGATGACCCCTAGCTTTATATTTATAGAGCGAATTTTGGGCGTGACAATTTTGTAATTTTTGCCCAGATCTGAAAAATTTTAAACCTATGTGCGCCACAAATAGAGCTATGTGCGCAACACATAGCTTATATGCTATGCACATAGGTCTATATGCACAGCCTATAATTTGGAAACCCTCGCATAGGGCCTACTACGGTCATTTTCGGGATGTGCCCCGAAGCATATAAGTGTTATTCGATATAAGGAACAATTTTTTAGAACAAAGTTTTTCCAAATTCGGTCCCGAGAAGGCTCCCAACCAAACGTCTTTACTATGTAATATGCGTAGACTATAAGGCTATGCGCTACGCACGTTGCATTTTTGACCTATGCGCTCCACCTCGTACGGGTGGAACAGGATGCATGCCATATGTCTAAGAAGATGCAAATGACATTTCGAGAAACTTTACAGTTATATGTTTTCTCAAATTCGACCCCGAACATCGAGTTTTGCTTAATGGGCCCATTAAGGCCAAAACGTAGCATACAGGATGCCGTGGGTCATGCCTCGCATAGGCTTTAGTGGAAATGTGTTCTATGCATCCAAAACACTCAAATTTGGCAAAGCCAGGTGATGAATAGTACTTTGGTGGGCCCCATAACATAAAAGGGCCTAAGAAGTGGCAAATAGTATGCCAAGCATTTTGCCTCAAGTAAGGCAGCAGATAGGATGTGTTCTGTGTGTACAGAATGTATCAAAGTGGACTATAGTGGGAAGGGAGCCCCACAGCACGGTGAGTCTAGAAATGTGGCATTTGGGATGCCACGGAGTGTGCCTTGTGTAAGGCAGCAACGGAATGTGTTCTGTAAGTACAGAATACACAAAATAGGCCAATAGGGGTATCGGGCCCCACTAGTGCCTGGTGGGCCCTACAGTATGGTGAGCCCGGAATGTGATATTTGGGATGCCATAGGGTGTGCCTTGCGTAAGGCAGCAGCAAAATGTATTCTATAAGTACAGAATACACAGAATAGGCTAATTGGGGAAAGCGGGCCCTACCTATGTACTATTCATAGTGAATAGTGACCTAGGTTCGAGATACAATATTTTGCATTCTGTGCATCCAACCATGTATGGGCAGGCATGAAATGTATTCTGTAAGTACAGAATACGTAGAATAGGCTAATAGGGGCAGTGGGCTCCACAAATGCCCTAGGTGGGCCCTACAGCGTAGTGGGCCCATAAGATGACATTTTCGATGCCAAGCACTGTGCCTTGCGTAAGGCAACTGGAAAATGTATTCTGTAAGTATAGAATACACAAAATAGGTTATCAGGGGCAGCGGGCCCCGCCATTGCTTGGTGGGCTTCACCTGTGCACTGTTCATGGTGAATAGTGCACAGGGCCAAAAATGCAACATTTTGCATTCCAAATGGTTTGCCTTGCATACGCAAATGTGAAGGGTATTCTGTATGTACAGAATACTCAAAATATAGAAAATGAGAGTGGCGGGTCCCACCAGGTGCCATGGTGGGCCCCACCAGCTCTGATGTATTTTGTACACCAGAATACCCAAGGGAAACCTACAGAGGCCTATGTGCATAATTGGGGTCGATACGGGGACTAAGACAGGGCTGAATCAACAAAAGTCTGAAATTGCACGATGGTGAAAAGTCAAGGTCAACAGTTTACCCCCTGATCATGATCGTTTTGAGGCGACACATGTGTAAGTCATCAAAATGCGATATGATCATAACATGACTTTTCATAGGGAGTAAGAAGCGTACCTGTCTTGCAGGGGTGCTCGCGTTGAGGCTTGGATCCAAATTCTGCCACTAGGAGCTCGGTGTTCGGGCTAGAAGATCAATGCTGACCTGATAATCCCAATTTTACCAATGGGAGCCCGATGCTCAGGCTAGATGACCAAGGCTAATCAATGGTCCCCAATAGGACTGATGGCAACGCCGCGAGTAAATCATATGAAGTTGGCATTCAGATGCCTATGCGTTAGAATTTGGGAACCAAACGCTTGGCTCCGCGATCACTACTGGATCGGGTAGTCAACTGCGGGACCTAGATGACCATCTATTGGGTCTATTCTCGTGCCATCATGTAAATGCCAGATATCTCCGAAATGGCTTTTAGGATCCTCTGTTGGGTCTTTGACATTTTTGGTCAATGGGGGCCCGACGTTCAAGCTACTCCGATCAGGGTTGACCGGTGGTCACTGTGAGATCGATGGCTTCTTTATGAGTAATTCATCTGAAATCTGCATTTAGATGCTTATGCATTAGGGTTTAGCAATTAAGGGCTTGACTTGGTGATCTCTGCTGGATCTGGTGGTTCTACAACGGAACCAGAGGTGACCTTCTGCTGGGTCAGGGTGATCAACCGTAAGATCTTGTTCTCGCGCCATCAAATAAGTGTTGTCTGTCTCCAAAGTCTGCATTTAGGACCCACTCTGTCGGAATGCAACACTATCTGGTCAACCGCTTGACCAGAAGTCAAAGGCTTGACTGCTTTTGATCATCTGCTAGATCAATTTCCTATTTTTGCCAAACATGGGAAAACAATTTATCAGTGAAATTGGTATTGAAATGGTCTAAGGAAAATACCTGAATTTTTGAGTATCAGTCTGCTGCATCCTAACTAATTTTCTGGATTTTTCACACGTTGCGGCTTGTGAAAATTGGGCTCGACGAAGCAAACGACCTAGAAAAATTCTCAAATTTTTACCAGAGGCCTAATTGTTCATGTGTATCTTTGTGGGACCTACGTGTACATTAGCAGAAGTGCACAGTGAGAGGTGCATGTTAGCAAAAATTGGTACATGCGATGCACGTCCCCCTATGTATGGCAAATATAGCTTGGAAATTTTATATTTTTGGGCTTCCAATTCAAAAATCACTTTGTTTCCCTTTGAAAACTCGATTTCCTCTGAAACCCAAAACTGAAAACTTTATGATTTTGCAGAAATGGCTGGAATTAGGATGCAACCGACCCCCCGGGATCCCGAATCTGTCCCAAGTTACGCTCTAACCGAGCTTACAACTCATGATGCTTATTTTGGAGCCCATTTTGGGGATGCAATTGAGGAGACTTTTGCCATAGACTCACATCGGTCCCGAGCTCCTCCTGAGAAGGTGAGTTTTCTATGACTCGGCTCGATTTTTCAGTTTTTATGGCTTTTCCAAAAATTGAGTCTTAGGCTATTTTTGATGCGTTTAGACTTATGTTAGGCTAAAAGTTTATGCTAGGCTTAAGCTAGGCTTAAGCTAGGCTTAAGCTAGGCTTAAGCTAGGCTTAGTTGGGCTCGCATTTGTCTGGATTTTTCAGTGAAAATTGGGGTTTTTTGAGTGGGTTTGTGCTATATGTGGTGCATATAGCACTATGTGCGACACATGTATGCCATGTGTGGCGCACATAGTGCTATGTGCAGCGCAGATAGCACTGAGAAATGGGCTAAACTACCCATTTTTTAGTCATTTTTTAGAGAATTGCACATTTTAGAGCTTCATAGGCATGAATAAGCGCATTTATGGCTGACAGGAGGAGCTCTGTACCTCTGAAATTATTCTGTGGACTCTATAATTCAGTCTAAAGTCTGACCAGAATTTTGTATTTTGCAAAGAGATGGGACAGTGGTAAGTAGCGATAGCATCTGCAGTGTCTTTGAATGGTACTCCCAGTTGCCTAGGGAGATCCGTACAAGAGTGGACCGAAGCTGTTTTGGTTCGTATATCACCTGCTTCACTAGCGTGGAGAAGAGATGCAACAGGCTCATCATTACTACCATGATCGAGCGGTGGATGGATTCCACGCATAGTTTCCATCCGCTGGTAGGCGAGATTGCAATTACCCCGGGGATGTTTGCTGGAATCACCGGGTTGGAATGTGTAGGGCTGCCTGTTCAGTTTGATGCTAGGCTAACATCACCTCGCTAGTTGTATGGGGTAATATTTGACCTTCTAGGGGTGTCACCCAATGTGCGAGGAGGGCACAATATTTCTTATGACTATCTCCAAGAGGCTGTACTAGCAGAGAGGCTTGCTCAGACAATCTCTGCCAATCAGTATACCCGCAGCTTCCTGTTGTATGTGCTGGGGTGTACACTATTCAATGATAGCTGGAACAGCGTCTACATGGCAGTGCTATGGGCCCTTCATGACTTAGAGTCCATAGGGCGATATGATTGGGGCAGCGTTGGCCTAGCCCACTTGATGCAGGGCTTGACTTCTGTAGTAGACACTGTAAGGACCACTTTATTGGGTGTTGGCAAGTCGTATAGGTAAGCAGAATTTTGTTAATTCCATTACTATAGTGTCGGTCTATATCTTACTGACTATGCACATTGACCTTGCAGATCATGGCGTATGAGTTTGGATTGTTTCTAGAGCCTGACATTTCATATGGGGTGCCATTTGGTTTCCCTCGTATGCGGGCGTGGTGCATACCAAGGCGACGGCTCGACTATACAATGGACGAGTTGAGGGAGCACCTTAATAATTTGACCTGGGACCAGGTAAGAAGAAATAATTTAATTAGGATTAAACTGTATTGAAATGGTTCAAGGAATACCTGTGTAGGCATCTAATTTCTCTTCATTGTTGGGATAGGTGCATCCCTATCTGTGGGGTAACATGCATCTGAGACCAGAGTATGTGACGAGTTTGATGCGTAAGGACGAGCAACATATGTTGTTGGAGGGTCCTGAGAGTAGACTCTTTTATTTAGGCGAGCATGTTGTGGACTGGTATCTAGGACCAGAGATCTAGGTGGAGCCTGCTGCACCCCCACGTGTAATGTTCTGGGCAGCTTGTACTGATACAGACCCAAAAGTGCTTGCTGGATTAACTGGTATTCTCGGGCGGGAGCGTCTGTCAGACTCACCAATAGATTACTCTTCTTTCATCCAATTGAGGCTATTGGGGCTTGTGGAGCTCTCCATATGTAGGAGCTAGCATGATCGATTCAGTGGGACTGGAGGGAGATCCACTTCCCACAGCAGTCAAGGTGGACATCATGGCTCATCAGGAATTGAGAGTTCTCGAGACGGCGATGCTTCAAAGAGATCCCGTGATTCTGGGGCAGGTGTAGTCTCACCAGTGACAATGTTAGCCACTCTGGAGGTGCCCCCAGGATATGGACATCTGGTAGACTTTATAGAGGGTGAGCTGATGTGGCCACAGAACCCTCTGATCTTTACTTATGATGCAACTGGGCGTCCTTATGAAACTTCCTTCCGGGTGCTAGCAAGGAGTGAGATTGAGTTTGATCCTCCAAACATGACCCATGTGAGTATGCATGTTTTGATGTGCCTTTGATTTCAGCGGTCTGACATATGTTTTGATCTTGCAGGTGCATCGAGATGCTATGGTAGATGCCTCAATATTGCTGATGGGACTGCGCCGTTATCATGCGTCTGAGATGTTGGATGCCCAGGTAAGTACCTGTTATGAAATGCAAATGCTTGAGTATGCATGGATGCATGACTTATATGCCTGTATGCTTATGTTTGTAGTCCAGTAGGCAAGTGGAGCAAGAGGAACGCGACTGCTATATCAAGATGATGGAGTAGATGGGGCGAGAAATTGCTCGACTGACAGCGCATTTGGAGCGCTATAACATTGAGGTCCCAGATAGTCCAAGTCCTGAAGATGATTATTCTGGCAAGGATGATGCATAGAGATGATGCGACATCAGACTCTCGTATGCATGATGTTAGAATTCTGTAACTTTGTATCAGAGTAGAATAATGTGTTATAGACTGGCAATTGCGGGCCTAGTACGTCAGGGCTGTTGTGTACCAATTGTGTGAACAGTTAAAAGTTTGAACTGTGTAACTTTTGGATTTATTAGTGGAATCTAATGCTATTTGCTGCTTATAAATACACCATGCTTTATGTTTATTGGAAAAATATAACTCATCTATTTTTCTTTGTAGAAATTAGATATACAATGACTCAACAATCATTGTTTGCTTTCCATGCTCTTTCCCGTCGTTGAGGAAATGATGAGTGGAGTCGACTAGGCAAGATTAGACTCCAATATTTGAGAACCTTCTAGCAAGTCTCCATTAACCATGCTTTTCTGCATGCTGCTGTGCAGTTCTGGGATCCAGAGGTTCATGTATTCCGGTTGAGGCATGTAGAGTTATGTCCAATGTACGAGGAGTTTGCTACCATCCTCGGGGTTACCTGTAGCATGACGGCAATGCTGACAGTGCCGGTGCCCATTGGAGATGCATTTTCATATCTGATCAGGGCTTTTGATGTTAGTCCGCTGGAGGCAGGATCTTTTTTGACTACAGACTGCTCTGTAGATCTTGTTACCCTTTTCCAGCTATGCGGTCAGAAATCTGTAGAAGACCCATCATGGCTGAGGGTAGCTGGTTTTAGATTGCAGGTGCAATTTCTGTTCATCAATCCGTCTGGCCACAGAGACCTGTTGATCAGGCCTGTGATAGACCTGATTATGGAGGGTCGGACCCCTTTTCCCATGATCATTGCGAAGACAATCCTTGGTCTAGACAAAGTGAAGCGTGGATAGTCTGAGTGCTTCAGTGGCAATCTGCTTCTTTTACAGGTGAGAATTTTAAGCTGCCTTTACAGGTTTTCAACTTAGAAAATTTATATTTTTACCCTAGCTTTTGCATGAGTCACCTTTTACAAAGTTTTTGGCTCATCGCGCTTTTGCTTTTGTTTTCAGACCCTAACTTTTGTCTAAGCTACCCCCTTGGGTTTTCAGCTCAGTGGTCGCTCTTACTTTTGCCTGAGCAGCCTTTTGCAAGGTTTTTAACTCAACGAGCTTTTATTTTTATTTTCTTTTATTATAGATTTGGCTTTAGGAGAAGCTTGGGATCCTAGCACTGCCAGCAGGGAACTCGCAGAGATACCTTCCTCATAGCCACATACGGAGGGGCTATCCTTTTGGTGAGGCAAGGACAATGTCATTCCAAGGCTGGATTTGAATGGATGGGGACACGACCTGAGAGCGAGATCAGGTGGAGCTGTCCCTGGTGGCATATACAACATGTTACTGTAATGACTTACATAGATTGTATCCCACTGCCAGGATTCAAGCGTTGTACGCATTACAGTCATGCTAGGATCTGTGGTCAGTATGGTTAGCGGCAGACCATACTTCAGCTGATGGAGTTTGAGGGAGGTAGGCTGGTGCCTCGCTTTGTGGAGCATATGGAGAGGACTTGGCCTCATCGCCGGGTAGCGCTGGTGGAGATTCCCGGAGTTGGACCTGCCACTAATGATGAGTACAAGCTATGGGTGCTACGCTAAGCTTGAATCTTGTACTATAAGATCTTGTTAAGCAATAACATATAATAAAGGATGAGGATGCTTTGTGTTTGCAACTAATATTACTTAAGGCTAAGTTTATGAACATGTGTTCCATTTGCATTAATGAGATTAAAACATTTACATGAAAATGTTAAAACCAACACAGAAGTTCCAGATACGAATTAGACTCAACCTCTGTTATTGACCAACCTCGTGTGAGATTTTCTGGTCAACTATTTTAACACTCTCCTTTTGCTTTTAAAGAGCTCTAACTTTTGCATGAGTTGTCCAAGCGGATTTTCAACTCATCGATCGAATATTTTTCTTTTTGCCTTAACTTTTACGTGAACTGCCTATGTAGGTTTTCAGCTCACCAGGCTTTTCATTTGTATTTTGCTTTTCTTTTTGCCCTTTGCTCTAGATAAAGTATTTCTTCAACTGGTCAAGGTTGACAGGTTCTGAGAATTCATTACCTTCCAAATCTGAGATACAAACACCGCCTTTGGAGAGAATTTTCTTAACTAGGAATGGACCTTCCCAGTTGGGCCTAAACTTTCCGCGAGGATCACAAATAGCTAGTCAGACTTGCTTCAGGACTAGATCGCCTTCCTGTATGGTTACAGGTTTAACCTTTCTATTGAATATGTTGGCCATGCACTTCTTGTAAAGCTGTAGGTGATAGAGAGACTTTAGCCGTTTCTCATCAAGAGTGACCAGCTGCTCATACCTGGCCCTTTTCCGTTCAACTTCTGGTAACTAAGATTCCAGAATGACCCGAAGTGATTTCAGCTTCACTTCAATTGGCAATACGGCTTCTATCCCGTAAACCAGAGAGTAGGGGGTAGCACCCATGGGACTCCTTATAGTGGTTCTGTAACCCCATAAGGTGAATGGTAGCTGCTCATACTAATCTCTGTAGGTCTGTACCGTTTTGGCTAAGATACGCTTTGACCGCCCTATTAGCTTGAGGGCGGTAAGGAGAGGATCGATGGTGCTCAATCCTATATTTTTCCAGCAAGTCTGCAACTTGGGCCTGGAATTGTACTCCGTTGTCTGACACTAGGTGATGCGGCACCCCATATCGGTATATAATATTCTTCTCTATAAAGTTGGCAACCTGTCTTGCCCCTAGTTTACTGTAGGATTCAGCTTGTACCCACTTAAAGAAGTAATCAATGGCTACCAGTATGTATCGATGTTCATTAGATGCGTTAGGATGAATCTCACCCATGATATCAATTCCCTAAGCTGAGAATGGCCAAGGCGTTATCAAATTCTGCAATTCGACTGGTGGTAAATGACTCAGATCTCCATGAATCTGGCATTCATGGCATCTCCATACAAACTATATGCAGTTTGTTTCCATAATGAGCCAGAAATATCCTTGGCGTAGGATCTTCCTGTAAAGTGCAAACCCAATCATGTAGGGCCTGCATACACTAGCATGTACTATTTCCAGGACTGACTCAATGTCCTTCCCCGATATGCATCGAAGCTGTAAACCATCTGTGATTCTTCTGTAGAGAACACCCTGGTGCCAGGTGAAGTTGGCTGCTAGTTTGTGTAGAGCTAGCTTATCAGTTCTGTTAGCTTCCTCTGGATAAGTACCAGTCTTTAGAAAGTTCATGATATCAGCATACGATGGAGTCTCATCTTGCTGGTCTATACCTTCACCCCTTCTGTTGACTATGCCGTCAAAGTGCAACTGCCATTTTTGGACATCAACTGCCCCCAAGTGCTCATCTGGGAAGTCCAGTTCAAAAGTCTCGGAGTCATCCATTGGCCTGGATGCTAAGAATTTAGCAATTGCTCTGCCCTTGATCACCTTGGTAGTGACATACTGCACATCAAACTCTGACAACAGGATCAACCACCTGGATAGTTTCCCTACTAGCGAAGGAGCTGCATATACGTACTTTATAGGATCAACCTTGGAGATTGCCTATATTTGGTATGACTGGAAGTAATGTTTGAGTTTCTTGGTAACCCAGACCATAGACATGCATAGCTTCTCAACTGTACCGTACTTGCACTTGGTTGGCAAAAGCTTCTTACTCAGGTAGTAGACAGCATGCTCAACTCTGACATCATTCTCTTAAGCCATCATAGCACCCACTGACTCCTCTTCTAGGGCTAGATAGAGTAGCAATGGTTTTCCCGGTTGAGGTGGTTGCAGAATTAGTGGGTTATAGAGGTAATGCTTTACCCTCTCAATTGTGAATTGGCAGTTCTCATCCCAAACCATAGGCTGGTTCTTCCTCAAGAGCTTAAAGATAAGCTCACACATGGTAGTGAGCTTGGCGATGAATCTGCTAATGTACTGGAGCTGTCCCAGGAATCCCATAACTTCCATCTCAGTTCTGGGAATAGGCAACTCAATGATCGACTTTGCTTTGTCAGGATCCACCTCGATACCCCTCTGACTGATAATGTGACCCAACAGCTTGCCAGATGTCACCCCGAATGTGCATTTCTTCGGGTTCAGCCTGAGTCTGTATTTCTCAACGTGTGTGAGAAATCTGTCAAGAGCAGCTGTATGTTCTCCTCTGGTAGGAGACTTCACCATCATATCATCAACATAGACTTTGACCTCCTTGTGGATCAAATTATGTAACAACGTTGTTGCAGCTCGCTGGTAGGTAGCACCTACGTTCTTCAAACTGAAGGGCATGACCTTGTAGTAGTAGGTCCCCCATTCTGTGATGAAAGCTATCTTCACCTTGTTTGTGACTGCCATCAGGATTTGGTTGTACCCAACGAATCCATCTGCGAAGGAATACATAGCACTAGCAGCCGCGCTATCGACCAGTACGTCGATGTGAGGCAAAGGAAAGTCATCCTTTGGACATGCTTTATTCAGATCCCTATAGTATACGTAGACTCTAACCCTGCCGTCTTTCTTGGGAACTAGAACCATATTGGCCAACCATTCTGGATAGTCAACCACCTCAAGGAATTTAGCGTCCAACTATTTTGGACATCTTCGTTGACCTTCTGTGCCCACTCTGGTCAAAGGCATCGTAATTTCTGCTTAACTGGCTTAAACCCTGGCTTGGTAGGAATTCTATGTTCCGTGATGGATCTGTCGACACCCAGCATGTCCTCATAGCCTAGAGTAAAGGCCTTTATGTGCTTCTTCAATGCGCTGATTATTTCTGTTCTCTCTTTAGAGGTCAAGTCTGATGCAATCTGGAGAAGACATGGCTTGTCATCTGTGTTGATGTTAACATTTTTGATGCATGATATGTTAATGTCAAAAATGCTCATGTAATGCTCATGATCATGCACAATGCCATCATAACACACATCGTAAACATAAGCAAAGTTTCTCTTTATTGCTTCATATTTAGATGAGATTACATCATCATTAAAAAGTACAAAAATAGGGACATCAGTGTCCTTATATATAAGCTCTTCAAGGGTGCTCTCCACCAGCATGGTGATATCCTCATAGACCTTTGGCAGTAGCAGGTCTTCCACATCCAAGTTCCACAGCTTGGATCCTAGTGCAGCGACTATAATAGGCTCCGGCTCTAGGCGGCCGGTGGTGAGATCAGTAACATCACCAAAGATCTGGAAAGCATCATCAAGGTTGATGGTAATTGTAGCAGCAGTCTTCCCAGGTGTTATCAGGGCTGACAGGTCATAAACATTGCCAAAGATGGTGAATTGTCACTCATAAAAGTCCTCCGAGTTAGGCAACTCGAGAGCATGATCATGTTGAGTCTCTCCTTGAATGAAGAGGACCATCTTGCATTGCTCTGGCTTATCCGAAGTGTAGGGATCAAACCCAATGCAGTATCTTTCTTCCCACATGGCTGTAAGGATATCAAATTCAATTGGGCATTACTGATATAGGCCCAAACCCATGCCAGGTACATAGTTCATCAGTTGCATCATCCTCTCCATAGCGGGACTCGATTGGTACGAGTAGGATTCTGGTTCTTCGATAGCAACGATCTGGAAACCAGTCATAAGAGGGACATCTTCTTTAATGCAGGCTAGGGCAACCTCATCATCAGTAGCAATAGTAACCACACCCTCATTATGTGGGAACTTGATTTTCTGGTGCAGGGTGGATGGCACACCTCCTAGCGGATGGAACCATGGTCGGCCCAATAGCAGTGCAAATGACACCGAAATGTCCAGAACTGTAAACTCCACCACTGACTCAATTGGCCCAACAGTGACAGTGGCAGTGAAGGTGCTAGTAACCTCCCGTTTGGGCTTGTCATAAGCCCTGATAATGGTCTTACAGGGTTTGCAGTCTGAAACCTGAATCCTGAGCTTGGGAAGCACTTTGAGTGGACAAACATTGATACCAGAACCATCATCCACCATGACATAAGGGGTGGTGAAGTTTATGATGTTCACCCTGATGAACAGTGCCCTGCTATGGCGAATTCCCTCGATCGGTAAATCTGCATTAGAAAATGTGATCATGCTGGACGGTAGCTCATGGTTTACCAGCTAACTCTTCATGCTGAAGGTAGAAGTAGAAGGAGAGATTCTTATGCTTGAGAGTGCCTTGATGATGGCTCGTCGATGCTGTTGGGAGGATGACACTAAGTCCCAGATGCTGATGTTTGCTTGGGTCTTCTTCAATTGTTTGACCATAACATTATCAGGTTGAGCAACCTGATCAGCTAGCTGTGGAGCTGGAACATTACTTGGACCAGCTTGATTCTTAGTAGGCCTAGCCTCGATCGACTTCTTGGGAGCTTCAAGTTTCTTCCTGAGGTCGGAAGGAGTGAATACCTTGCCACTGCGGGTCATATTGTAAACCTGAGAGGACTTCTTGTTAGCACCTAACCCTTTCTGCTGCTTGGATGGTTTCGATGTTGGCTTGACTACCTTGGGGGTCTCGGTCGACTTACCCTTATCAGCAGGCTGTGCATCTGATGCTTCAGGTTTGGAGGATTTCTGAGTAGCTGCTGACTCATCTTCTGAGCTCTTGTACCATAGTAGGTAACTATGCATTCCCCTTGCTGCTTAGAGGAGAAAAGGAGCCTAGGATCAGGGATTCTGGTAATCTTGATTGGATCATATAGGTGCGGTTGGCTTTATGGTAGTTTGGTAGCGGGTTCATCTTGGTAGATGATTTTGATTTCTCAGGGTCCTCAATCTCACCATAGTCGATGAGGTTTTGGATGATAAGTCAGAGGGAACCAGAGTCATCAGTATTATGACCATGGAGTTGGTGGTAGTGGCAGTAGGTTTTGGTATCTACTATGGCAAGAGATGGTGTTTTGAAGTTTGGCTCTAGGGGCTTGATGAGTTTGGCTTTAAGGAGACATTTAAAAATCTTGGAAAGTGGCATTCCAAGATCTGAGAATTTTTGGGATGGCGTAGTGTTCCAGAGTATGGGGTTTGGCGTTTGTACAGCATGGATTTTTGGTATTTGCAGGCGCTGGTGTAATGAGGCTTTGGTTATGTTTGTGTGTAGTTAGTGGTTTTAGGTTTTGGGAAGGAGAGCTCCTTTTTCTTACCCTCAGTCTGTTTGATGCACTATCCCACTAAGTATATGTCCTCAAAGGTGTGGACCATCTGATACCTCAGCTTATCCTGGTAGAGTGGCAGCGACCCCATGATAAGCTTGTTGATCATTGATTACTAGTTATTATGTTGTTTATTTGAGTCTTAATGTTGTGATTTTTATATGTTTAGTCTTAGTTTTCTATAAGTTTTTATGAAGTATTATGTCTATTTTAGTTACTTTGCTATTTCTTTCTAACTTTGTTTGCAAG
>CANYBF011498693.1:0-12751 GCA_948192965.1 Dalechampia spathulata | reverse complement strand
GATGATTACCTTTGATGATTCTCCAATGCTCTTGATGTTCCAAATCCGAAATCCAGCAATGTTAAGGTAAGATCAACTCAAATCAAATCAAAACTAATCAAATAGTTAGGTTTTTAATGTTTTCAATCCAAAAACTAATTGAAACAAGCTAGATTCAATGTGTTTTAATCAAATTCAATCCAATTATAAGCCTAAAAGATGTTTGCAAATCGCGGTTTTTATCAGATTTGAGAGAAAATGCCAATTCAAAACCCTAACCTTTTTTTCCTCCCCGCCAAAATAACCAACTTTCAAATTATAACTACCTTCATGAACATACCCGAACGGGTATGACTTAAAAATCAAATGGGTAAGGGACTTACCCGTTCGGGCAAACTCCCACATACCCGAAAGGGTAAGACACATACCCTAGGCAAGGAAAGGAGATACTCGAACGGGTATGATGCCCCACAAACATACCCTAAGCAACCTAAACAAACCCTGGATTGCACCTGAATGAATCAGGAGTGCCCGTAAAGGCAAAGCAAAGAAGAAATAGTCCGGCTCATCCCAATCCATCCGAGAGGCTCAAATTTAGGGTGCGACACACCCTATGTGTATTTCACCTCGTACGGGTGAAATGTAATGCATGTCACATGTCAAATATGCATTATTTGACATTTTAAGACATTGTGCTATGCAAAGCACATTAGATTTGGTCCCAAAAGTAGGCCCCACCAAATGTCTTCTTTTGCTACATGCGTAGCACATAGTGCTATATGCTACGCATATAGCATCTTCACCCTATGCGCACAGGCTCATATGAGCAAAATGTAACATGAGCCATATGTCAAACAAGAGTCATTTGACATTCTAAGACATTGTCTAGTGAAAAGTACTCTAGATTTGGTCCCAAAAAGGCTCCCGACCAAATGTCTTTTTTTGTCAAATAGTATGCATAGTGCTATGCACCCTATTCATGTATTTCACCTTGTATGGGTGAAATGTAACGTATTTCTCATGTCAAATAACATCATTTGACATTTTAAGATGTTGTGCTATGCGGAGTGCATTAGATTTGGTCCCAAAAGTGGGCCATACTAAACGTATTATTTTGTTACATGTGTAGCACATAATGCTATATGCTACGCATATAACATTTTCATGCTATGCACTCCACCTTGTACGGGCAAAATGTAACATGCTCTGTATGTCAACAGAGATGCACTCGACATTCTAAGGCATCGTATATCTTCAGCTCTCACCAGGTGGGCCCCACTAATGTCCCTTCTCGGGCATATAGTGCTACATGCCCAAAGCATAGCATTTTGCATGCTATGTGTTATGCCTCTAATGGGCAATATGAAATGTGCTCTGTATGCTCAGAACACTTAGGAAAAACCTGAAAAGGGTGGTGGGCCCTGCCAGTCTCTTATCTTGGGCATATAATGTTACATGCCCAAAGCGTAACATTTTACATGCTATGTATTTTAGCTCTGATGGCATAGTGTAATGTGTTATGTAGGCATAAAATACACAAAGAAGGCTAGAAAGGATAGTGGGCCCCATGAAATATTATGGTAGGCCCCACCAATTGTAATGTGCTTTGTACACCCAAAACACTCAGAGAAAGCCAAAGAGGCATATATGCATTATTAGGGTTGATATCGGGGACCTGTACTAAGCTGAATCAACAAGAACTTGAAACTGTAGGTGGGTGAAAAGTCATGATTAACAGTGGTAGTAGGTTTTGGTATCTACTTAGGCTGGGGGTGGTGTTTTGAAGTTTGGTTCAAGTAGTTTGATAAGTTTGGCTTTAAGAAGATGCCTAAAAACCTTGGAAAGTGGCATTCTAAAATCTGAGAATCTCTTGGATGGGTAGTGTTTTGGGGTATGGGATTTGGTGTTTGTAGGGCGTTAATGTAGTTTGGCTTCTGTTGTGTTTGGGTGTAATTCATGGTTTTGGGCTTCTTGAAGGAAGACTCCTTCTTTTTCCCCTCAGTTTGTTTGATCTGCTGGCCGACAGAGTAGATGTCCTCAAAGGTATGGAACGTTTGATACTTCAGCTTATCCTGGTAAAGTGGCATTGACCCTATAATAAGCTTATTGATCATGTCAGATTCAGATGGCTTCTGTTTGACCAGTGCAACTTTATCCATCCAGTGACTGAAATAATCCATGAAGATTCATTGGTTTTCTGTTTAACCATTTCAAGATCCATTAAGGTTACATCAAATCGGGACTTAAACATGTACTGTTTATAGAAATCAGTACACAGAGGCTTCCACTCGGCCATGATTGCCTTATTGAGACTGTGATACCAGGCCAGCACTGGTCCTTCCAGTGAGATGAAGAAGAGTGGAACTATCTTATCATTCAAAAAGTATATAGTACTCATCATCATGGTGTATGTCTTCAAATAGTTCTTTGGGTCCCCAACTCCATTATACTTGGAAAAGTCTGGGAGCTTGAATTTAGCAGTCAGCCCCTTGATAGCTCAGATAAAGAACTCATCAAAGTCTAGATCATACCCTATACCTTTGGTCTTTATGATTATCTGTAGTTATTCTATTTTCTACTCCAAAACAGTGGTCTCAGACTTTCGAACATCATGGATATGGAGCGAGACATCATCATCAGTCTCAATGCCATACCGATTGATACCCTTTCAGTTTTCCTTCATCAGATCTGGTAAGGTGATGAATTCTATAGGACTAAGAGCCTCCCGAATCTGTTATTACAGGAGAGTCTTGAAGTCATCGTTAATGAGCTTGGCCACTAACTGGTCAATGAGTTTCTTAACTGCAGTAAGTGTGGCCTCATCTAGCATCAAGGTAATAGGGTCAGATGATGATGCGACATTCCTGGCATGCTGAGAGTCTAACATGGTTCTGTACATGATACAGAGAGTTAGCATGGATGCATGAGTATGCATATGGTGTTGCATTTGATGTACGTGATGTGACATATAGAATGTATGCATGACCTATGCTAGGAAACATGTAATGTTATTGCTGCAACAAAGTGAGTTAGCATGCATATGCATGGGTACACATGATGCATCACATAGGATGTATGCATGTCCTATGCTAGGAAACATCAAGCATTATGGCTATAAAGTAAAATCCATTAGAAGATTACATGAGTATGCATGTATGTATGTTTGACAGAAAACATGAAACAGTTAGTGAACATGTAGCATACAGCAGTGCTCCCTGCCACCTTTATACCTCCATGAGAATTAGTCAGTTCAATGTATCCTTTCCTAGGTGGGGTACTAGCCTAAAGTTACACTAGGAACTCGAGGCGTGATTCTCTTAAAAAGGCAAGCAAAAGGGTTGATCGTTGCCCGATCATATAAGGTATTACGGGGAAAACCTGATAGCATTTTGACCTAGCCATATTGCTATGATAAATGAATGCCGGTGGAATTGGCATGGGGTTGTGGAACCATATAGAATCATGAAAGGATTCTGACTCTTAGCAGAGCAATACAGATATAATCATATTGTTATGCTAAGAGTACACCCGTGGAATAGGCGTGAGGTTATGCAACTATACAGAATCATGAAAGGATTCTGACTCTTAGCAGAGAAATATAGGCATAATCATATCATAATGATAAGAGTATGCTCGTGGAATAAGCGTGAGGTTGTGCAACCATATGGAATCATAAAGGGATTCCAACTCTTAGTAGAGCAATACAGGCATGATCATATTGTTATGATAAGAGTATGCCCATGGAATAAGCATGAGGTTATGCAACCATATGGAATCATGAAAGGATTCTAACTCTTAGCAAAGCAATATAGGCATGATCATATTGTAATGATAAGAGTACACCCATGGAATAAGCGTGAGGTTGTGCAACCATACGGAATCATGAAAGGATTCCAACTCTTAGCAAAGCAATACAGGCATGATCATATTGTAATGATAAGAGTACGCCCATGGAATAAGGGTGAGGTTGTGCAACCATACGGAATCATGAAAGGATTTTGACTCCTAGCAGAGCAATACGAGCATGATCATATTGTAATGATAAGAGTACACTCGTGGAGTAAGCATGAGGTTGTGTAACCATATGGAATCATAAGGTCGGTTTTGAGAATGTCTATGCAAATCCATATGGAATAATCATAAGGTCTATGCAAATCCACTCACATGATTAGGCAAAGATCCACATAGCATGCAATAAAGGTCCTAGTTTGGAATGTTGCTAGGCTTGCTACAAGGGCTTTAGTCCGATTTTGAGAACAGGCTAAGGTCCCCTGCCACATTGTCCATAACCTATCCAACCAAATGGAATCATCGATATAAGACTATACCTCGCATCTATCCATCAGGAATCATCAATGATTATCAGTACAGTGCAGTGAGTGGTGAAGATAAATTCGCTTTTCTAAGGAGTCGAATGGAGTCCAAGGTACTCACTCACCCATAATCACCAACTTGACACAGGACCAGGGTGGTGTGTGTAGACATGGACTGGTGTTATGATGCATATAATTAATACAACTATGATGGGAAAATTGATATGGAAACTCTTAGATTCCACCACTCTTTCCTCATGATGTCCCCAGTGGAGTCGCCACTATGAGTGCTAGGTTCTGCCAGAGCCCAAAGTGAGGTTTATGATGCTCATGAATCGAGGACCGCACTTGGAGTGAAAGCACAGTCTTCTCAAGGGGTTACCTCAAGGAATGATACGGACTCGAAAGAGTCACAAGGAGTTACCACCAGATGGTTCCGGATTGGTCCAACTGACCCATAACATGAGTGCTAGTTAAACCATTCAGAGATTGGGTTCAAGCGGTGGAGATCTATTTCTATGAGTTTCCAAAATTGATTTTACCATTATAATTAAAGTTAATTATCCTAACTAGGCAAGCATACAAGCATATATGTAAGGATATAGTGTGACATGCGATTTGGCATTGCACGATTGCACGTAGAATGACATATAATGCTATATGGCATTTTGGATGACATGGTATATGCATGATATGTGATGTGATGACATATTAAAATGACATGGCATAATAAAATGATGTGGTATATGCATGGCATGGCATAGTGATGCGTGGGTGAATTGGCATTTGATGTGGCATATGGCGTGGTATATGATATGGCATGTAGCATGGCATACGACATGGCATGGCATAATGGCATATGATATGATGAATTAGCATACAACATATGATGTAGCATGGCATAATTGCATGGCAGGGCATATTGATATGGCAAGTTATGTATATTGTGTTGCGTATTGGCGTATGTTGGCATACTTGAGTTGTATTGGCATATGAGATAATTATGTTATGACATGGCATAGAAGTGTGTGATATGGCATGTGACATGATATGACATATACATTTGAGCAAATATAATAAACCATCCATGAATTAAAAATAATAAAGGCCGGTGAAAGGGATCAAGGAATTATGGGATGCACACAAGATTTTAGGCAGAATTATTACAAAATAATGAATAATTCTATCCTATTACACAAATTTCCATGCATACAACATTATGAGATGTTAAGTAATGTCCCCTCCTCCTTGGATATTTTTCCACCTTGGGTAGCACAAGCTAAAAATGTACAAATGGATATTATGCAAAATAAACATAAATAAATTCATTAGTAGTAAATGAATTTAGGATTTATTTGACTAGTCCAATGTTATGTGAAAGCATGAACCAAGAGTCAAAATCCAGTAATTTTTGGTAACAAATCATATGAATTTATACGAGCCAGATCATAAAAATAAAAATAATTTTAAGCAAAATTATTTTTGTTTAATCATGGAAAATCAAATGGGAATGCTAATATCACATAAAATAATTGGAGATAGCAACTCAACCAATTTGAATCCAATCCTATCAAAAATCACATTTATACAAGTTGAACAGACATTTAATCATGAAAAATTAATTTTGAGGCCAAAATTAATTAAATGTAATTAATTTTTGATAGATCCAATACACTTGAATTACTACAAAACATCAAATGTTACTGGAAAAATCAATTCGGGTTGAAAAATGATTGAAAAATATGATTTTTCTAGAAAAATGAAGGGAATGTGTGCAACATGTTATACAATGTGCATAGCATGTAAGCAATGTGCTGCCCACATTACATAAAGTATGGTACATATTAGGTACCAATCTACAAGAAAATCAAATTTATCAATATAAACTCAATCTACAGATTAAATACAGCAAGTTTAATAAAGGAAGTACCTTATTTTGAGTTTGAATTGGCCTCCGAATTACAAATCAAACAAGTAAATTGGCATTTAACTTGAATAATTAATTTCAAGGCTAAAATTAATTAGATCTAGTCAATATATAAAAGATCTATAACACTAGAAGCATATAAAGGCTTCAAATGCTACTTGAAAAATCATATCGGGTGAGAAAATGAGAGAAAAACTCAATTTTCTGGAAAATCTGAAGGTAACATGCGCAGTACATTCCCTAATGTGCATAACATATAGGGAACATGTGGCACAAATTCATGTATATATGGCATACATTACATGAAAAATTCAAGAAAATGAAAGTTTTTCAGCAAAAACTCAAGATCTGGCTTCGATCTAAGCAGATTGAAGCTAAAAATGTATTTTTAAGAGTGAGAAGAGCATTTAATTTGAAAAATTAATTTCAAGGTTTATGATAGATCCAATACACTAGAGGCATCGAAAAGCCCTTAATGCAGCTAGATTTGTCAGATCAGAAGTGAAAACAGAGGAAAATTGCATTTTTTGGAAAATTTTTGAACTATGTGCGCAGCACATAGGACAATGTATGCCATATATGCGTACATAGGACAATGTGTGCCACACATAAGCAATATGTTGCACACATTATGGTATGTGTGGCATACATTGCCTAAAAAATAGAGGGAAAACAGACATTTTTGAGAAAAATATGAAATCTGGCTCAAATCTAGGCAGATCAAAGCCAGAAATTAGCATTTTTGACTACCTAACAGCATGAGTAATCAATAAAAACACAAAGATTGAAGCCAATCATCAAAGGATCAAGCCAAAATTTGAAGTTTTATGTAAAAATTGTAAGAAAAATGGAAGAAAATTGAAAATTTACCTTTGGGTAGTAGGTTTTTCTTCAAGATCTTGCTTCCAAACGTGCTTAGGGAGCCTAACTAGTGCTTAATTAATATTAGGAGGACTTTGGTAGAGTTTTGGCTTGCTTTAGAGTAATGTTTTGGACCCCTTTCAGATGACCCCAAGCTCTATATTTATAAAGCAAAATTAGGGTTTGGTAAAATTGTAATTTTTTTGGTCTGGATTTGAAATTTTTAGGTAATGTATACCAAACATTAAGGAATGTGTGCAACACATTATCAATGTGCACAACATGTTATGTAACATGCTCCACACATTACATTTTTGCCCTTCGTATAGGGCCAACTGTGGTTACAACGGGACGTGAGCCATATGTCAACGGAGCATCATTTTGTGTTTTAAGACATTGTATGATATGATGCATTTTAGTTTTTGTCCTAGGAAGGCTCCCCACCAAATGTCTTATTTTTGTAACATGTGTAGTACATTGTGTAACATGTTATGCACATTACAATTTGCTCTGCCTCGTATGAGAAAAATGTAACATGAGCCATTTGTTAAATAAGCACCATTTGACATTCTAAGATGTTGTGCTATGTGGAGCATATTAGATTTGGTCCCAAAAGTGGGCCCCACAAAACATCTTATTTTTGTAACATGCATAGCACATTATGTAATATGCTACACACATTACAATGCGCTCTACCTTGTACGAGCAAAATGTAATATGAGCCATATGTCAAATAAGCACCATTTTACATTCTAAGATGTTGCGTTATGCAGAGCACATTAGATTTGGTCTCAAAAGTGGGCCCTACCAAATGTCTTATTTTTGTAACATGCGTAGCACATTGTGTAACATGCTACGCATGTTGTGTTTTAAGGCAATGCGCACAGGCTTGTACGAGCAAAATGTAACATGAGCCATATATCATCGAACACGCACTCGACATTCTAAGGTATTGTGTAGCTTTAACTTTTGCTAAGTGGGCCCCGGGTGGTGGGCCCTACCATACGTCTTATTTTGGGCATGTAAGGCTACATGCCCAAAACATAGCATTTCGCATGCTATGCACTCTGCCTTTGATAGGCATAGTATAATGTGTTATATGTGTATAGAATACATAGAGACATCTAAAAAGGATGGTGGGCCCTGCCACCGGAGGTGGGCCCTACCAACTATAATGTGCTCTGTACACTCAGAACACTCAGAGAAAGCCAAACATGCATAAATGCACTATCGGGGTCAACATTGGGGACTTGTACCAAGCCGAATCGATAAAAACCCGAAATCACAGGTGGGTCAAAAGTCAAGGTCAACATATACAATGTTATAGCTATAAAAGAAAAAAACAAATCATGCATGTTTGCATGTTGGATAAAAAATTCTAAAAGGTTAGCAAACATGTAGCACACAACAACACTCCTTACCACCCTTATGCCTCCACAAAGATTTATTGGTCCAAAATCTCCTAGGTGGGATATTAACCTAGAGTTACACTGGGAACATAAGGCATGATACTCTCAATATGTGAGGCAAGTATAAGGATGATTATTACCTAATCATATAAGCGATTATGGTAAAAATTCAACAACATTTTGATATGATCGTGTTATTATGATAAGAGAATGCCAATTGAATAGGCATGAGGCTATGCAACCAACATAGAATCATGAAAGGATTCTAACTCTTAGTAGAGCAATACAACACAATCATATTTCTATGATAAGAGATTGCTAATTGAATAGGTGTGATGTTATGCAACCAACAAAGAATCATGAATGAATTATGACTTTTAGTAAAGCAATACAACATGACCACATTGTTATGATAAGAGAATGCTAATTGAATAGGCATGAGGTATGCAACCAATACAAAATCATGAAAGGATTCTTACTCTTAGTAGAGTAATATAAGGTAAGAAAAACAACTAGATTTAGATAAATCTATAGATATGATAAGGCATAAATCTACATAGCATGTTAGAAAAAGGTCCTAGTTTTAGAATCTTACTATGGTTAACAACATAAGCTTTAGTCCGGTAAGAATAGGCTAAGGTCCCCTGCCATGTTGTTGATAACCTATCTAATTGAATAGAATTATTGATATAGGACTATACCTAGCATCTATCCATTAAAGGAATCATCAATGGTCCTCAGTCTAAGGTAGTGAGTGCTGAAAGAAAATTTACTTTACCAAGGAGTGAAATAGAGTCCAACATACTCACTTACGCATAATCATTGATTTGACATGGGGACAAATGGTGGTGTGTAAATGCAAATGGTGTATATGATAGGAAATACAACCAACCTAATTAGAATGGAAAAATTTATATGAAACTCTAAGATTTCAATGCCACCACTCTTCATCGTAGGTTCCTAGTGGAGTCACCATTATGGGCAAGGCTTTCACCATGACCCAGAGTGAGGCTTGCAACAAATGACACCGGGAGTCCACTTGAAGTGAAAGAGTAGTTTTCTTGAGGGGCTAGTTTGAGGAATGAAATGAACTCAAAAGAGTCTAAGTTATATTTACCACCAAATGGTTACAAAATTGGTTCAATCAACCCATAGCATGAGTGCTAAGTTAAATCCTTCAATGATGGGTTTGGGTGGTGAAGATTTATTTCTTCAGAATTTCAAGTTTGATTTCACCATTTTAATCAAGTTAATTATCCTAAGTAGGTGAGCATTCATACACATGAAATAAGTACACAACACGATATAGAATGGTAATAATCGTAGTAGATATTGCATGATGAGTATGATATAACAATCATGATACATGAAATATGGTATATACATGATATGTGAAAAATACATGGCACAGACATGACATATAAAAGATGATATGGTATAAGCATGACATGTGAAATGATGAGATGATATAAGCATGATATATGAAATGATAATATGATATAATCATGACATGTGAAATAACATGGTATAAGCATGACATGTAAAAAATAACATGGCATAGGCATGATATGTGAAATGATGACATATCGTAGACATGATATATAAAAGATGACATGACATAGGCATGAAATGTAAAATAATGACATAACATAAGCATGATATGTGAAATGATGACATGACATAAGTATGATATGTGAAATGACATGGCATAAGCATGATATACAAAAGATGACATGACATAAGCATGACATGTAAAAGATGACATGGCAAAAGCATGACATATGAAATGATGACATAATATATGCATGATATGTGAAATGGTGATGTGACATATAGCAATGATAAAATAAGCATAATAGTATTATAAGGCATAATAGCACAAATGAAAATTAATAATGGTGATACACAATGAAATAAAGATAAATCATACATGATGAAAAATAAAAACAAATCCTATTCTATTACAAAGGATCTTTGATGATACAAATAAATCTGAGATGTTAAGCAACATCTCCTCTACTCAAGAAAATAGCCTCATGATGCATGAGCAAAAACGCACAAGTGAAAAAAATGAAAACACAAAAATAAACGTTAGATAACTAATGAGATGTGGGATATGAATGACCAATCTAATGCCACATGAAAGCATGAATCAAGGGTCAAAGTCTAATGAATGTAATGGCAACACTTATGAGAATGTAACAATAAACATGAGTTAGGTTATGGAAATCATGAAAAGGTAATCAATTTTTAGCAAAATTGACTAGAAGCATAATTAAAAGATTCTATGATCACATCTAATTAAACTAATCATGCTAAGTGATAAAAAAAATCATAATTAAAATGACATTTAATTAAGAAAATAAGCAAATTAATTGATTTAATGGTAAAATCAACTAAATTGATCATGGAAAATGAAATTGGAGGACTCTAGTATCATCTAAGCATCATTTAGAGATGGAAAACACATCCAAATTAAAGGGCTTTTACCTTAAAAATTAATTTTGAAGCTAAAATTAATCAAATTGCATCAATGCATGATGAATTCAAATCATTAGAGTTATTGTGAAACCATTAATGCTATTAAAAACTTTGATTAGCATCAAAAAATAAGCAAAACTGAGTAAAAATCATGAATTAGTAGAAAATTAGTAACTATATATGCCACATATAGCTTGATATTTGCATCACATATGCTATATGCATCATATACAGCATGATATCTGTAGCGCATAGACTATAAGCATCACATATAGTATGTATGCATCGCATATAACATGCTTAATTAGAAGTAAAATGAGTTTTTAAGTAAAAGCATGAGAAGAATCATAAGCCCAAGTGAATATGTGACTGTCACATATCATTCTAGTTATGAAAATGCTAAGAATGATACTATTACATTGATGATGAAAGCCAATCAATGAACAACAAAACAAACCATATGAGGAGTGATTTTTGTAGAGTTTGGCCATAATTAACAAATTTGGAACCCTTTTCTCATAAACATATAGCTTATATTTATAGGTGTAGGTCATAAGTTACCAAAAATTAGCAAACAATGTAGGATTCTACTATTTTAACTTGATATGAGTAGGATATAGTAGTACATGTGCAACATGTCCTATTTTCCACTTATGTGTGCCCCATGCCCATAAAGTTTCATTTGTATCATAAATGCATAGTGACATATGGAGCATGTTAGATTTGCATGAGAAAAGGGCATGCACCATGTGTATATCCATTGAACATGCACAACATGTAACATTATGTTCTCTGTATATTAGAAAGTACATGTTATGTGCTCGGCTTTCCATAAGTAAAATGTAATGTGCTTCGTATGTCTAGAGCACTTGTGAGAGGCTAAAAGGCATGTATGCAAATTAGGATTAACATTGAAGACATGAACCAAGTTAAATAAAAAAAACTCAAAGGAAATAATAATTAATAACCTCATAATAAAGGAAATCATTAATTACACTACAAAGGATGCATAAACTTTTTTTTTGCAATATAACATTTGCTACAGTGAATTGCTACAGTACTGCTTCAGTATCTCTGCTGCAGTAATTGCTATAGTTTCTTTGCTATGGTAACTACTATAGTATTCATATGTATATATGTTATCATACATCATCATATTATGCATATATAGTGATAAATCTATCATTTATACATAATTGCATCATCATGCATCATGATCATTGTAAGAGTAGTGCATCCCGGACGCGGGAGCCCCGCACGCTGTTCAGCGTGAAATGCCATGGTGCTTGCTCTCAATGGCGTATCCCATTTTTTATTTCAAAAACAGTGCTTTTATAATGTGGAGTCGCCACCTAGTTTGTTTCGTCAATTCAATTGAATGACTGAAAGAAAACTAGGAAATAAAACCCGGGCATTCCCGTGTTGGAAAGCGGCCTGAATTTCTTCAGAGTTTTGGGTTTGGGGTTTTCAATTTATTCGTATTCCATCTTATTATGTTCACTTTGTTTAAATTTAAGGAAAGTTCCTAAGCACGCATTTAGGTTTAAGTTTGTTTAGCATACTTTTTATGGCATACGACAAACAAGAAACATAGCACATGTTATGAAAGCATAAAGAAAGCATAAATAAAGCGGTAAAATGCAGGAAAGTAAAAGCAAAAAAATAAATGTGGGCAAATACAACCCACCCGATCAAAAGCAAGCAAGGAAATAAAAAGCTTTGGGTATTTAAATACAATCCAACCGAAAATAGAAAATAATTAAAGCATTTAAAATTCTAAT